>JASAMW010005114.1:0-40247 GCA_030247985.1 Epsilonema sp. ZAB3_2
CGTATCATAGATTGGGAGAGGGACTGACGGACAATAAATATGTACGTATACAGTATATCAGACTATCTGCACACATGACACAATACACTCTTGTTTACCAAACAAAACTTCTATTAATCTACTCATCTGCTTTCGCTCTATTTCTTGACTGACATCCCGAAAAGCAAAAGGTAGGGTACTGTGGGGTAAACCCGGACACGGGGTAAACCCGGACACCTAACCTTTTTTGAACTTGCCGCTTCAGTAAATGATGAACATGGTAGCTCATTTGAAAGAGAAGAGTTCAAGGAATCGACTGGTAGAATACGTCTCTCAATCGGTCGTATCAAGGATCCATGAACAAGAATAGAATCTTGCATGGCCTGCGCAGATCGATCCCTGACCGGAAACGTCGTCTTAGAAATAACCGATAATTTACATGCTGGATCGTACATAAAAATAGGTGATTATCTGAGCTCGAAAAGCGCGCGCAATCTCCAAGCAGACTGCAGAGTAAGGGAAGTTTCCAAAGTATTTTCGTGTTCTCTTGTCATCTACTGGCATCAATAAGCATTCGCTGTCTACGTCAACAAGATTTGGTGCTTCTTCTCAGCTTTCCAACCATCAGCTACTAACGGCCAAGGTATGAACATGACCAACTAGGCAAAATTCGGCCATATTTTCGTTTCTGTGAAGAGAGAGCGAGCTTGTGTGCTTGGAGATTGCGCGCACTTTTCGAGCTAGATAATCAACTATACGATCGTACATTTTTATGTACGATCGTGTAGAATAATGTATGATCGGTATATATCAATGTACGATCGTATATATAAATGTACATCGTATATAAAAATGTACGATCGTACATTTTTATGGCGACGATCGTAACTTTATGTGTACGATCGTACATTTTTATATACGATCGTACATTTATATATACGATCGTACATTATCATACACGATCGTACATTATCATACATGATCGTACATTTATATGTACGATCCAGCATGTAAATTATCGGTTATTTCTAAGACGACGTTTCCGGTCAGGGATCGATCTGCGCAGGCCATGCAAGATTCTATTCTTGTTCATGGATCCTTGGTCGTATGGTTGCTAAGATATACTTGGTTTCCCGGTTTACCCCCGTGTCCGGGTTTACCCCACGTACCCAAACTGATCCTTCTTCCAGTACTAATCAGCAACCATACGACCGATTGAGACAAGTATTCTACCAATCGATCCCTTGAAACTCTCCTCTTTCAAGTTAGCTACATGTTCATCATTTGCTGAAGCGGCAAGTTCAGAAAAGCTTAGGTGTCCGGATTTACTTCGTGTTCGGGTTTACCCCACAGTACCCTATCTGTTCCTTCTTCCCGTAGTACTAATCAGAGCTAGAGCATGCCGAGCGGCGGTTCTCCGTAGGCCTGCGAGGGTTGCTGGGCGAACATGGCGGCGGGCGGGAGATCGGGCGGGAGGCCGAGGAGTTTGGCGGCTTCCGCCTGCGCCAACAGCGCCTCCTGCTGCCCGAACAGCTGCATCAGCTCCATCTCAGTGCGCGCGCACGAAGCAGCCGCCTCGTAGTGGCCCAGCGCCGACTCCAGATGACCCCTGCAACACGGGAACACAACAAAGGCTGCTCATACTGTAGGTGCACTGGTCTGTCTGTCTCAAACTCGCAAGGATTGGGGCGAGAAAAAGCGTATGATGTCCACATCTCACAGTGCCTAACCCACCCCATCCACCCTTGACCCATGATGATGTTCAGCACTAAACCTGGTCCCGAAGCGAACGAAGACGTACCGTATTACGTAAGCTACGTACGTAGTAAAAACGAAGACGAGACGACGCGCGGGTCAAGGGTGGATTTCAAACCAACCCAGCACCAGCTCTACTGGTCCAATCTCATATACAGTAGTAGGCTTGCTGAGAAATAGCGTGGTGTAGGTTTGATCCCGCAGTACAAAATATATTTATTTACGTACTCCACTCCGCATAAAATCTTTTGGGCGGAAATGGGTAGACGGAAGTGGAACGTAATTTGTACCAACCCCAAGAAAAATACAAAACAAATCCCGGAAATTGGACGCGTTTTTTCACACGAAAAAGCCTGCCCGACGCCGCATCATCGACTCGAGTCTCATTTTTGGTCTCCTCTCCTTTCGCGTGCGGTCGGCTGCTTTCTTTTGCTCTCTTCCTCCCTCCCAGCATGGCACCACCGGATGATCTTTTTCCTTTTCTTTTCCTCCCTTTTTTCGGCTTCAACAACTCGCTGTGTTCCCTGCTTCTCTGCGCCTGCCTACTCACCTTCGTCTATCAAATGTGCTTCAAGAAGAAGAAGAAAGGTCCGCAGTTTTTTCCGCCGGTGACCGACGAGATAAAATCCTACGAGGCACCCTCCGAAGCCTACGACGGATTGGCGCCCAACTACTGCACGGACGAGGAGGAATCAATAAAGGAGGAAGTAGACGAATACCTCGGCAGAACAACCAGGAAAAAGAAGAAGAAGAAGCGCGCGTCCACCGAGCCGCAAAAGTCGAAGAAGCGCCGCAGCGGCAAGCGACATTCGAAGAAAGGCGGCGGCGGCAAGACGAAGAGGGGCGGCGGCTACAGGTGTCTGATTCCAGTGGGAGGTTATCGTTGGGAGGTTATTAACGTTCGACCCATAAGTAAAGAAGATCCGTTGAGGTGTTTTGAAGTTGCTAGGCGCTGGGCGGTGAACGGTTATATCTATTTTGCGGAGGCGAATGGACGGACTTTACTCTTAGGCTAGGCTGAGGCTGAGGCCTGGCCTACCCCTCTGCATCCAATACCTAAGCCTAAGCCTAGCCTCAGCTTTAGCCAGAAATGCAGAAACGCATATCGCAGCGAAATGCAACCCCAACTGATCTTCTTTGCTTATGGGTCCAACAACGGTAAAATAACCTCCCAACGATAACCTCCCACTGGAATCAGACACCTGGCGGCTACTCACACGAGAAAACCAGGTCAACGGAGCAAGGCGGCGATGCCAAGACCGGCGGTGGCCCCAAGTCCCTAGCGCCGAGAGAGCAGCAGATTAAGACGACGCCGCCCGAAACGCTGAAGCGAGGAGCGCCGACGAGTCCCGCGGAAGAGTTCAAGGCTGCGGAATACGACGCCAGTTTCCCGGGAGGAGCTTTCGAACAGGAGCAGGATTGGCTGCAGGGCGGCAAACCCTCCGTGCACATGTACGAGGTGACGAAAGACGAATTGCGGGAGACGATCGCTGCGCAGGCGGAAAGGCTGGCGCACCGAATCGACGGCTTACTCAAGCAGCTGCAGAGGAGCAGGTCGGATAAGAATACTAAGGATGGAGGAGGGCAACAAACCACGGGCGCACATTCCGGCAAGAAACAGCACCGTACTGGCAGCTGCTCGAAACCCAGCTATCAACTGGAGCAACCGCCCAAGTCGCCGCGCGACTTTGACTAGTCTTCAGTGCAGAAGAAGAGAATACTAGGTAGAGGAAGAAGCTCGTCGTCGTACGTACGTACAGTACCTACTAGTATGATATACAATTACTGACAGCAGTGCCTTTTTTCTGGACGTAGTTTTTCGCGGTGTTTTGGTGTTTCTTCGGGCGGATGTGCGAATAAAGTACTAGTGTAGGTGTACACGTACGTATGTACTATGCACGCACCAATCCAAACACCTATAGTCTGGCCAGAGAGAGTTCGCTATGGGACTCAAGTCGTCCGGTGTAGTTTACATGTGTACTTCTGTTGAATAGGAGTACACAAAGCACGAACAGAAATCCGCATTTGTGAATCTATTTTAAGCTACGCGCCTTGAATGCCATTAGCGAACTCTTACTGGTCAGACTGTAGCACACTAATACATGTACGTATGTGTGGGTGTGTGGGTATGTACGCCGCATCATCTGACTCACCTCTCACGGGCAGACAACAGTACCGCAAGTCTGTGCGGTCAATACAGAGCGTGTACTAGCCCAGCGAGGAGGTACAAGAGGGGAGATTTAAGAAATTGAGCTGTGCAGTCAGATGGGACGCGCGCTAAGAGGGGCGTTGTCCCGTTCTGCGCTGCGTGTTCGACTCACGCACTGGCTGCCCAATTTTTCAGATTTCTTCTCTTGTCCTCAAATCTCTTAACCAGCTCCATAATGCTCTGACCCGCAGAGCCCGCGGGTCACCCGAGGGTCACCCGGAAACGAAAAAAGCGCTCAGCGGAAAAAGAGAAAATTATTCGTTTATTGGCTATTGATTATTGACCCGAGGGTGACCCGCGGGTGACCCGCGGGTGACCCTCGGGTTACCCGCGGGTGACCCGCGGGCCCTGCGGGTCAGAGCACTACGGAGCTGGTTAATTGACTCACCTCTGGACTTCCATGGCGCCCCAGGTCTCGTGGGCGAACTCGTTGGCGGGGTCTGCGTTGAGGGCGCGTCTGAACTCGGCTTCCGCCTGCAGGTAGTTGGCGTCTCCTCCGCGTTGCAGTGCCAGCAGACCCTTGTGCACGTGCAGGTTCCCGTTCCACGGCGCCAACGCGATCGCCTTGTCGTACATCTCCGCAGCGTCCGCGAACTCGCCCTTCTCCGAGTACAACTGTCGAAGAAACAACACACACACACACCTTATAGGTATCTTAGCCAATAACATTTAGTGCCTACATGTACTAAACCAACCTGGTTTGTACCTCCATACGTATCGTATAGTACGTGTATCATCAAAAATAGAATGGCTGACGCAGTGAAAGGAAAAGAGGAGGCATCGGCTCGTATGTATTCGCCCCTAAATTTCTGGTTTTACTATTTTTCGGCGATTACGAAACCGAAAATTCGGAGATCCCGAAATTTCGGTTTCGGAAGTACCCAAAAATAGGTTTTGTAAAACCCCAAAAATATGGAAACCAAAAAAATAAAAGAATGAAAAACCCGTTTAATTTCTTTTCACAACCGTCGCCTATTCTTCCAAATACAGAACTTATAAATGTTTGGCATCATGTTCACTTGATGACCAAGGGAGATTTGCAGTTTCTCCATCATAAGTGTGGCGGACGCCATCAGGTGTGTTGTGTGTACCTGTCCAAGCAAGGCGTATCCTTCCGAGCACTGCTGAAACTTTTCGTTGACAACGCGTTCCAGTTTATTCATCGCTTGGTTCATGCCGAGAGTGGAGCCGGACGCGAGAGCCGCGCGAAACTCCGCGAAACAGCCTTGCACACTGACACAACACAGCACCAAATTGCCAATTATTGGCCAGTTGCGCTAAGCTCCTGGGTAGTCGCGAGGTGACCCCGCCGTACTTAGTGTTAGTTTAGAACGGAGCCAGTGGGGTCGTCATATCGTCATCGTATTTTCTTCTCTTCGCTCGCTATTTTTCCGCTCCCAGATGACTGAACAAAATCGACGACATCGTAGGCACCGATCTAAACTTTCACTACATACCGCGGGGTCGCTATCGACCAACCAGGAACTTATATCGCAACTGGCTAATAAGGCCACCCATCACGCAACGGCCGACTTACTGGGCTAAGGCAAAATCTGGACGCAATCTGATAGCCTGTTGGAAATCAGCTACCGATTTGGCACCATCCTCTTCTATCATTACCCAGATCTGCAAAACAACGCACAGACTTATCCTAGAACGCTGCTCCACTAAGTAAAGTACCATACATACAGAAATGCACGCACACTACATTATGTGCATCATGTACTGCACTGTCATGATATGAACCTGTCCACGATGATGGTAAATATCCGGATTATCTGGATCCAGCTTTTCAGCAGTTTCGTAGTCTGCCAAACACTCGTCCTTCCGTCCTCTCTGTAAGTGGAATGAGCCGCGCTTGATCAGCGCATTGGACTTCATCTACAAAGAGCAACCGTTCGCTGATTCAGTACGTACAGCAGTAGTGTAACCTAAATACAATACGTTCATACATACTGCACGTCGCTCGTCGGCATTTCCTGCGGTGCAAACAAAATGAATCCGCTGACAGTATTTCGCCAGCAATACATATAAAAGTTGTACTTCTCTGTCTGGTACGAGTAAAAGCTGCTTTGACAAGAGCAACGATAGACAATACTCATAAGGGTACTAACTAAGGGGTAAACCCGGCCATGCGAAATTCCGGCCACCTAAGTTTCAGGGCTGCATATCTCAGCAAGCGATGGACCGATTGAGGCAAATAGGATACCAATTGATTCCTTGAACTCTCCTCCTTCAAATGAGCTATTTGGTTGATCATTTGCTGGAACAGCAAGTTCAAAGGAGCCTAGGTGGCCGGGTTTACCCCGTGGCCGGGTTTACCCCAGAGTACCCTACCCATATCATACCCTCGCCTTCCTTGGATCCGAGTCCGGCAACTTGTCCAGGGCTGCAAACAGTTTCTCGAAGGCATCCGTGGCCTGCGTTGCCTGTGCTCTGATCAGTGAGAATGTGGCGAGCAGCAGCAGAGCTTCCAGTCTCCCTTCTGCCTCCTCCCCCTCCTGCTCCTGAACTTGTTGCTCCGTCTTACTCACCAGCTCGCAACACGCGTCCACCGCCTCCTCGTACTTGTGCGCGAGGAGCAGTTCCAAAATTAGATCAAGACCACTAGAACAGCATAAACAAAGGGATTGTTGACCCATTTGGTTCAAATTTGGAGACACAGAATGGCTGGTATATTTTCTTGGGTTTCTGGGAACAAAATTTCAGCTTGATATCTTATCTACTGTAATAGGGAAGATGCTGGCATATTCTTGGGTTTTGGGGACAAAATTTCAGCATGATATCTTATCTACCGTAACAGGAAAGTTATAGGGCTGGATCGTGCTCCGAGTCGCGATTCCGGAAGTGCAGGATGATTTTGTAGACGTCTGTTTTGTGATGGACCTACACAGTGGCCAACACCGTAGTACAAAGTATGGCGAAAGCGTGGACCCAAAGTACGGTCCACTTATTTAGAAGGTGTCCACGCTTGCGCCATACTTTGTACATGTAGGTCCATCACAAAACAGAGGTCTACAATATCATCCTTCAGTTCCCGAATCACGACCCATGGTTAGGGAGGTCTACGCGAGACACCGTGTAAGTATATGGTACGTTTGAGCATCAGCAGTAGTAGCAGCGTCCGCTTCTCCGTTGACCACGACCAGGCCGCCTTTCTTCCTCCTGTGTTCCGGCAGAAGACTGAGGACAGGATCTGCGCAGAAGGAGCTCAGATACGTCTCCACCAGCGTACGAGACAGGGGCAGGCGGAAGTTGTCTGGTCGGTCCTGCAAGCAAAGAAAGAGCAATAATAGATGCTGAAAGCAACAACACGCATGTGTCTTATGTGTACGCAGTGGCATTGATTCATGAGCTTTTATGTACGTACATATACGTGCGCTCCTACAAAAATATACGTTCGAAGAATACTGTATGAAAGAGCGGAGAGCATTGGTCCAGGAGTAATGCCGCGTTCAGATTCGCGAAATACGTCCGACGTAAGCTCGAAAAAGTTTATGGCTGTCCATGCGTCATAGCGGTGCAGTTGTTAGCTTTCGGGCGAACGTCGGACGTGACGAGTCGCTATTCTGAACGCGGCATAATTCTGGCCACTCCCACCCACGTAATAATCTTTCTAATGCCAATACCATCGATTGGGTAGGCACAATATTGGACTATGGGGACCACAGCACAATTTATACGAAATCTAACCTGCAAGGCCTGTTTGGCCCGCTCCTCTGCGTAGACGCCCAAGACACGACTAGCCGACTCCAAAGCGCTGGGATTGCCCGAGCGATCCAGGAAACAGCATACAGTAAAATCTGCAAAAATCGCTTTCATCCTTTTACATGCACAAATGTGATGCATAGGTTGCATAATAATGTTTCGTACTGCGTATGTATGGCAATAGCGTTCGAGGCCAGTAGTGCACATAAACTAGTTCTAGGTACGTAAGGCGAGTTTAGCCATCTGTCCTTGGACCGGCACGTGGTCGTGTGCCTAAAAGTCCACCGCTGTAGTAGCGGGTTTGATTCCCGTTCGTTCCTATTTATCTCCCCATTTTCGGGGCCCCCGGCTATCGTCATACGGAACGCGGCACGTCACACAAACCTATGATGGCTTCCTTGTATTTCTTGCAAGCTTCGTTCGCCCTTCCTCGCCTCTGATATGCCTTCGTGTAATGCGCATTCTTGCCAATAGCCAAACTGCAGTCCTTGATCACGCCTTCCCGGTCTTCCTACACGTAGCAAAACGTATCAATAGCCTACACCCTGAACGTAAGTAGATGACGAACATTTGAATGCTAGATGATAAGGAATCTACCAGTTTCTCGTGAGCTGCTGCCCGATTCTGATACAGTATTGAAGCGGACTGTACGTTGGCTTCGGGTAGCATTTGCAGCGCTTGCGTGTACAACTCTATGGCTTCCTGGTATTTTCCATCCTTGAACAGCTTGTTACCAGCTTCTTTCAGTCGTTTCGCCTCCCGTTCTGGCGTATTTTGTTCAGTGTCGACCGCACTCGCATCTTCCTGTCTCCCACCGTCCCCTTGAGCATCAATGTGAATCTGCAGTGAACCATTATACTCGGCCATGCAAACTGATAAATTGGAGCTGAAGCCCGCTGCGAGGAGACCTGGACAACAAGCGAGTTACCCTCAAACCTCCACAAAAGTCGTACATCCCAACCTCGGGGAAGACAGTTTGAAAAAAACCGGGCGCTGTCTGTCTATGCGCCGCGTGCAAAGTATGGCGCGCGCGCATAGACAGTTGCGAAATGCGCGCCAACTTCTAGTCCGCTTCTTTCGCAACTGCGCGCGCGCCGTACTTTGCAGGCGGGGCATAGATAGCGCCCGGTTTTTTTAACACATACTCCGACCTGGCGTCATTGTTGGCAACAACTTTGTTCATTTCTTGTCGGTTTTGTTGTCCGTTTTGTTGTTTGTTGTCCGTTTTGTTGTCCGTTTTTATAGGGGTGTTGACGAACGACAACAAAACCGACAACATCCATATAAAACGGACAACAACAACAAAACGGACAACAAAACCGACAACAAAACGAACGAAGTTGTTGCCAACAATGACGCCAGGTCGGGGTATGTGTTAAAACTGTCTTCACCGAGAGGTGGGATGTACAACTTTTGTGAAGTTTTGACGGTACGGTATCAGAAAGAGAAGTTCAGGTGTCTCGCAGCGGACTTCATATCTTTTTTTTGGGATGGGACGAACATACATCTTGTGGGGTTCGTAAGAACCTATAGGCGCCGTATGCACAAAGACCAACACCAACTGCCGCGCCAAGGCCAAGAGCGATTTTTCTCAGCTGTATTGAGGATGAGTCGCCGGATGAGAAATCACTACTGGCAGCTTCTTGTGAACCGGAAACGGTCGCTAAACATAACAATAGCACTATCTGTACACAAAAAAGAAAACATTAAATCAAATGATAAAGAAATCAAACCGATTTTTTGCCGAATCAAGTCCATAATATTGCCAGGAGTGCTTGAAGTTTTGTGAAATGAACTGAACCCTGAAAATCAGGCGGCTAATTGGCAAGCGAGCGCTTTGGATTGGGCAACGCCTATTCGGCGCAGGCGCAGGCGCAGGCGCAGGCGCAGTCGAAGGGACACGGAGCATTTCTAAGAGACACTTTTTTGTCGTAAATTTGCAATACGTAAATAAATTCGTGGCAACAATTTGAGTTACTATTTGTATTTTTTACTCTTCTGACGAAGATCAAGAAAGAACACAGTGCAGTACATACCTACACACCATGGATCATAAACATGTGTACATACGAACATTTCTTCAATATCATCACCATCAATATCAGTTCACATTCTGGTTCTGTCTGGCACGTATAAACGCAAGTCCACAAACGCCAGCTTGATAATACTTACCTACTAATAGTAGATAGACTAATGCAACCGGAGACACAAGACCAGACGAGCAAAGGCCTACTAGTAGTGCTCATGTACGTAAAAATTCAACTACTTTCATTCAGATATAAACGTATGTACGTACTGCCAGTTAAAATCAAAAGACACAAAAGTGGCGTGCATACACAAGAGAACAGACACGGCATGCATAAGTTAGCTGAAGATGTCGAAGAAACGATTTTCGTAAATACAGCACATGCACAATGAACGGAAGAGCTATCAGTCAAGCCATACCGATCTCGATAAAATTGACATGACGAATAGAACGAAGCGTATTTGCAAATAAATAAAGGGCGCTCGCAGTACATAAGGTGTCATTTTTGTAGGAAATAAATGAACGCCGCTAACGTAAGTGAAATTTTGCGAAAAACTTTTCAATGTAGGCCGACTAAGTACGTATAGTACAAATTATATTTCTGGGACCCATGCATTATTTATCTCAGGATCTAGCCAACGTAGCTCAAAGCGGTTAAAAATCTCTCGATAACTTTAGCTCGCCTGGAAAATAAAAAAAACCGCATGCGTCTACGTGCCCTCTGTGTCGAGAAATCGCCAAATTCCTTAAGTACTAAAAATGGACACTTTTTTCGATTATTCAACATTACTGAACAAGCCGCAAATACTTTTTCATTAAAAGTAGCCTATCCTATGTAGAATTTGATGCAGATTTCAAAAATAGTATTGGTGTTTCAAAAAATTTAACCCCTACCCAAAAATTGTCAAAAATATACAAATTTTGCAAAATTATATACTAGGGGTTAAATTTTTTTTAAAACACCGATACTGTTTTTGAAATCTACACCAAATTTTACATAGGATAGGCTACTTTTAATGAAAAAATTTTTGCGGCTTGTTCATTTATGCTGAATAATCGAAAAAAGTGTACTGTACCTATTTAGTACATTTTTAGTACTTAAGGAATTTGGCGATTTCTCGACACAGAGGGCACGTAGACGCATGCGGTTTTTTTTATTTTCCAGGCGAGCTAAAGTTATCGAGAGATTTTTAACCGCTTTGAGCTACGTTGGCTAGATCCTGAGATAAATAATGCATGGGTCCCAGAAATATAATTTGTACTATAGGTAGGTAGGTATGCGGCCGCCCATATTCCTAACACAGATCCGCATCCGGTACACGAATACAGTATGGACACTTCAACGACAGCAGCAGCCAGCCGGAATCCCCAGGGGCACCAACGCCACTGGCGTCTTGCCAGCGCTTCGGAAGCACCCCCAGGAATAACCAGCAAAGAAGCGCAAATAAACATACTGTACTGTACGTACCCATACTTGATCGACCAGCTTTAGCAAGTTTTCAAAGCGTTTTATTTTAGTACTTGAACTGCACCCTGAACTGCTGATGAAGAAGAGCTCGATGCTTGAGGTCCAGCTTCACTCTTTCCACGTCCTCCACAAACAAGTAATCGTTCGGATTAAAGTATGGATAACGTCGACTCACACATGTGAATGATGGATGAATGTAGGCGGTTTGCACTGCAAAAGAACAAAGTTCGTGCATGTTTTCCGACAAGTTAGGCTATAATTTTCGTTCTAGGCAATGATTTTCTGTTGCCTACTGCATAAGAGCACTCATGTTGACTGCTGAAACGGCTACCATAGCACATACAACCGTACATACTGTAGGCCTACAACATACTTCCACTGATCGCACGTTGTCCAGTTTGCCGATCCATGTAGTGGTGTCGTTCGTCGTGAGCCAAGAAGAGGTCTGCTGGCGAAACAAAGCCAGGCATGCCCTGCACCGTGAATGCCTTATCGCAAGACGCACATCGTCGCGGACGCCTATCCCATAACGGAGGAGCACTGCCCACGCGTACGTAGAACAACTCCTGATTGTGATGAATCGGCGTTTCCTCAGTCGTCACAAACGGCTGCAGAAATACGAGACAGGCATGCGCTTGTATGTATGTACGCGTAGTGCGGCTACATATACGTACAGTACACACACATACATACATACATACATACATACATACATACATACATACATACATACATACATACATACATACATACATACATACATACATACATACATACATACATAAACGCACACATCTTTTCCTCACCTTTTTCCTGTGCATGAAGTCCAAATCAGCAGGAGTTGGAATGCTGTATAGAGGAGGTGGCGCATCAAGCAAAGATGGAACAACTGACACCACCGATCGGTTTTGAGGCACTGCAGTGGCTGTGGAGCCGTCTCTTCTCGCATTCTTTTTCTTTCCCACGTCTTTTGACACCGATAACGCATGAGCAGTTCTAAAACTGAACGCCCGTTGTAGGCACAGCGACACCGTACAGTACATACGTACATAACATACTGTACCATTGACGTATCGTCACGCAAACAACAGCCTTACCCAACAGACATTTCAGCGATGGTGAAGTTGACCAAAGCGACGTGCCCAGCCAGCTCTCCTACACTGTTAGCCACAGCTAACGTGTGGCAGCAAACCAAACTGTGCAGACGCTCAAATTGAGTACATTTGAATGTGCCAAAGTAGCACGTGAAGCTTCCGCCACCTGAACAAGCACAATAATTTTTGCATACTGTTTTCAAGGTACCTACGTATCTTGCTCACTAGCATGTGTATGTCATATGGCTGCCACATTTTAGCCCCTATACACAGTCTAGGACCTCTCAATTTTTGCCTGGGGCTTTGCAATGGCAACTGGCAAGTACGGGTTACGATACTTCACATGCCAGTGCATTCACATTATATCGAATAAATGGGGTGATATGGGGTAAACCCGGCCACCAAAGTGTCAGGCATGCATATCTCAGCAGCCAATGGAGTGATCGAGACACGGATAATATCAATCGATTCCTCGAACCCTTCTCTTTCAAATGAGCTATTTGGTTCATCATTTCCTGAAACAGCAAGTTCAAAGGAGCGTAGGTGGCCGGGTTTGCCCCATGGCCAGGTTTATCCCACAGTACCCTACAATGTACACTACCTAAGCACTATTCGCTACTTGCGTTATTTATTATTCCTGGAATTTGCTACTTGCATTACATTGCTGGTAGTTGTTCGCGAGGTTACCCCGGCACAAGATCTGATAACGCAAGTTGCGATACAGTAGCACATCACACTGAACTTCAGAGACTCACCCTTATGCGTCACAGTGAAGCACTTAGATGAAAGAGATGGATCCTCCACCGTGAATTCGCTCGTGTTGGACACCTTCTGTCGGATGAAATCGCCCTGAGAGGAGAGGTAACCCGCGATACGTCCCATTTCTTCCTGACGGCCCGGGAACCTCTCGGATAGCGCCGGAATAACCAAGTCAGCAGCCAGATTTTCCATGTCTTCTGCTCCTTCCAAACGCCACCCTCCATCACCACTTCTCGTACTCTTCACTCTCAGCTCTTCCAAAGGATGAGGATCCAGATGAAAGTGACGTAAGCGAGCTCTGCGCTGCTCAGGGGTCAGTAGGCTTAGAGATTGACCTACACGTGCAAATCTTTGCTCCTCTTTCTTCACCCTGTAGTCTCCAGAGTCGAAGGGAGCAAGCTGCAGATTGCCGAGAATTTCTTTGCTAAACTCCCCCAAGAAGTCTATCAACTTGTCATGAGACACCTTGCCACCTGCGAAAGCCTGCTTCACTTTCAACTTTCCATTGAGCGATTCCACACGATTAGTTGTGACCAAGCCAGAACCCACACCAGCCTTTTCTCGAACTGGCTTCAGATAATGTTCGATAATCTTCTTCTGCTTATCTTCTTCTTGAAGTACTGCTTGAAATCATCTGGCCAGGCAGCTATTTCCACAGCGCGCTTGAACTCAGCTTCCGTCTCCAGGTCCACCATTCCCGTAACTCGCTGCCTTCCCTTCTGCTTGTTTATGGCTTCCTCGTAGCCGAATATCTCCCTCAAGATTCTCTCTATTTCATCCTCAGGCACTTTGAGCTGCCGCATCTTTTCCTTGCAGTTGTTTTCTAGATGACGTCCGCACAATATATGCGGAGTGGGAGGCGCGAACAGATCCACAGACTGGAAGCCACCATACAAAGCTGAATCATCGTCGGAAACCAGAGCTGCAGCACGCATACCACCATCACCTGCACAGCCACACTTCTCCTCCAACGTTTTTGCGAACCACGCGTACTCTTGACGATCCGCGTTCTCATGGACCATAAACGCAATAGGAAACGTCGGCTCCACTGCGGACACAAGAGACAAAAGCTCAGGATGAGTAGTGCAGAGCACCGTAACAAGGCAGCGGCCAAGCTCGAAAGTAGTGTCCACGAAAACAGGCCGAAGACTGTTGAATTCGGCTTGATTTCTCTTGTACAGGTGGTGCAACAACAATCGTGACTCTATGAAAGTGGCCACAGCACTACTTCTTACTGGTAGTGACACTTACGCCACTTAGTGACTCCCCCCCCCCCCCCCCCCCTTCCCGTAGACAACAATGTTCATACTATATGCTACGTACCGTATGTAATACGTACACTGTATGTACGTACATACGTACACTTTACGTACATATAAGTATGTATGTACATAGATGGGCAGACCTTCGGAGCTCGGTGTCCTAGGGTTGGGGTGAGGTATGATATGGTACGACATGGCCGGCTCGCCATAGGCGAGCCAAACCGGGGGTCAGGGGGGGGGCCGCCCCCAGCCGGGGGTCCAGGGGGCGGAGCCTCCTGGTCCCGCCGAAGGCGAAAATTTTTTTAAAAGTACTTTAAAACCTCTATTTAAAGTGCTCTCCAAAAAGTTGGTACACTAAAAAACTTTTATAATACATGACACATTCAAGCAACACCAATGCTAATGCTCCAAGCAAACATACATGGGCTGCATAATCATGGTATGGATCATCCTATTCTAAGCATGTTCTAAACAAGAAAGGAAAGATGAGATGAGGTAAGTATTCTTATCCTGATTCGAGGAAGGGTATGGTGGACATGGTGCATGACCTAGCTGCAGCAGAATCCAAAATGAGATGCGCAAATATTCTTTGCATGTTTATGAGGTCACAGAGCTTGTCATACTTCTAGCATGAACTTGCTCAGTGTTTTCAACATATCCTCACAAAGAGAACTGTCTGAAGGTAACTGTTAGCACATTTACTCTCAATGGTTTCTTGCATCAGCAATCAGCATGAACTTCATGATCTCTTCCATTTTGTCTTGCCAAATTTTGGATGATAAAGGTGCAAATGTTGCACCAAACATTGCCACGATTGTTTCTTGGCAGATTCTTTTTCTTTCACTTTAGGGTTGTGTGTGCCATCATCACTGTGATCATTCCCTTTGAGATGACGAGCCAACTGTTGCAGCAGTGTTGGGTTGAAAGGAAGAGAATTGACCTTGCGTGTGATGTGCTCCTTGTGTAGGTGTTGCAGACATTGCTTAGAAGTGCAGAAGGTTCAGTACTTTACTGCCAACTCTGCAACACCATTGTTAGAACCTTGATTATTGGCCAATTTTAGTGCAGTCACATCCATTCTGCTCTCATACTGGCAAATGAAAACTGTTTCTTTTTCTTTACTTTGCACATTGACTAAACTGTGTTCTCAATGTCAATAATCAACCTACATGCGGTTCCAATTCACATCAATGATCAACCTACACATGGTTCCCATTCAGAGGGAGAGGCGTCCCATTCAACTGCTCACCCAAAATTCTTGCTCTCTTCTTCGTGCATGCAACCCAAAAAAATTTTTCTCTTCTGCACACATCTCCAAAAAAATTTCTTCCCACTATGGACTACCCCAAAAAATTTTACGACATGCCCGCGAAGCAGGCTACGACATGACGACATGCCCCTTGGGAGCGGTGTCTTTTTGGACACCTCCAGACACGTCTGCCCATCTATGTATGTATACATACATATATATAGTGCGTATGTATATGTGATCAACACTGTCTGCGCTCATTATCTCATTTTTCCAAAATAATGCCAATACTACTGATCCTACCACCATGAGCCAGTCTCACAAAGCCAAAATTTTCGTTGCACAACCTGTAGATGCAGTATGCCTTGAACAGATCCAGCATTTGGTCCGTCGCGACGAAAATAACCAGACTTTTTTCTCTCCTTCGTGCTGTTTGCATCTTATCCAGCATCTTCACTTCTCTAACAAGAATATTTTCTCGCTCCATTTGTAGCAGCTTGCTGAGATCCGGTGCCTTTTGTGAACCTGACTTGTTTGCCCTGAGTGCTCCGCCATGAAGAGATGCTTGATTTCGAGCTTGCTTGTAATCTCTGGGGAGATCCGCCATTGAATGAGCACCTAGCACACCACCAGCTTCCTTAAAAGTGGCAGAGAAGGCTTCCTTCGGTGTGCCTTGCTTCATCTTTCCAGCCATAGAGTGCAGGACGCTCGGACGCGTTCGCTGAAATCTTTCACCCCTTCTCGAGTTACCGTGGGGAGGAACAGGAAACGCCCAAGGTTTTCCACTCCATTCGTAGCTAATGAGAGCAAATGTACCCTTGATCACGTCTCTCTCTTTCTCTGGATCGCGCATCGTTACAACTCTCTTCTTCAACTTGCTCTTGCTCTCTTTGGTGGCCGGGTGCGTATATTCATTCTGACTTATCTTCACACAATGTGGTGATTTATGTCCCATCACACTCCAGGTGCCATCCTTTTCCTGTACCGCGTAGCCTGTTGTGTTACTGGACTTTCCCCAGCTGCCATAGTTATCAACCGTCAATTCCCCATACTGTCGAGACTTCAAGCAATCCACTTCCACAAGGAAAACACTCCTTCGCCCAGAATACACCGTAGGAACAGCAACACACGTCTGCTTCTCCTCCTTTGCATTGGCGCAGAGGTCACTGAAACGAATGCAATACGTACTGCACTATTGCCCTTTCACTATTTTACTACAATAAGGGAAAAAAACCATACTTGGTAATATTTTCGGATAGGGGAAATTCGGGTGCATGCATACACACATATATTATACATACATGGCTCGTTCATCATACATCCGTAAATCAAATCCATAACTCCGTCAATCCGCAATGTACATAAACCGACGTGTCTAGGAGTACAAGGGTCGTTTGCACTTCTGTGTACTCCAAGATACGTCGGACGTTTACGGACGTTATGGATTTACGGACGTTGCGGATTTACGGATGTATAGTGAACGAGCCAACATACATACGTACTTACATAACACAGACGCACGCACGTGCGCGCACAGCTTTCCCTCATCTTTCTCTAGGAGAATTTCGGTTACATATTATCCGAAATTTCCCCATTTACAGTATAACGCAAATCGAAATTTACCTGAGCAGGATTTCCACAGCAGAAGAAAATGTCAAACGATCCCTGCAGAAGACGGGACTGCCATCCTCCGCCTTTTCCCCGTCGTCTTCATCATCCTCCTCAGCTTCCACTTCATCCTCCTGCCCTTCATTCTCTTCCCCTTCCTCACTTTCATCAAGACACTGGATGCCATCATCTGCACCCTCTATGTCCTCTCTGGAGTGATTACCGTCAGAAAGCGTCAGATCAAACAGAGGAATATGCGTGGAGGCGGAAAGATCGGTGCACGAACGGGATACCTTCTTGCTTGGAGATACGACACTAAACACAAAATGACAGCGTCCTTCACTGTGTATATCGAAACATGAAGGCAAGAATGTATGTACGTATGTACATACAACATACCTACCTACGTGTAACAAATGAATGTAATGTTCGGTATGGACGTTTGTTCGACTCTTGTTCTCATCTACACGAAGATTCAACGTATAAAATGCATCAACAAATGCACGAAATTTTGTACCACTTGACGCGAAAAAACCTTCCGCGACTTCAGGTTCAGATATTCTCCGCATTCGACCAACACTACAATCAGTACCAAAACAATAAAACATACTCCATACCATTACCTCTCACATTTCGCCTTCAACGGGGTTGACGCTCGCTGCCGTTTGTTTCCATCGGATTGCTCATCAGCTTTCTGCTCCATGAAACGTTCAGGCGTATTACAATGTTCGCTGTCCATTCCTTCTGCTCCGGCCCGAGCCTCCATCAGGTGTTCGATTTCGCTGAGTGGTTATGTTGAGTGGTTATTGGGTGGTTATTGGGAGGTTATTAAGTTATGACCCATCAGTAACGGAGATCAGTTAGAATTGCATTTCACAGCAATAGGTGGCCAGGAAGCAGTATCGGCAGGTAGATACAGTGTCGGCAGACGTCAAAGGCGAATCACATGTCTCGCTTATTGTTCATGTCTCACACAGGAGTCAAGTCGAAACTACACCTTTTCGTTGTGGGTCAAACCTGCTTCATTGGGTAAAGATGGCACCCGATCATTACGCCGGGGTACCGCAGCAGACAAATTATGCATGCAAGTTGCGGCATATGTATGATTGGTTGTTTTGTGCACAAACAAGGTTAGGCTAGACAGAGGCTGTGTACACAGGCTAAGGCTTAGGCCTAAGCCTGAGCTAAGGCTTAGGCCTAAGCCTGAGCCTAAGCCTAAGCTTAGCCTAAGTATGTAGGAGGGAACACAAGACACAATCGTGGCAATAATACAAAAATACCACATAACGTACCCCAGCGTTGTCAGCAGAACACAAAAGAGCAAGACTTCAGAGTCAAGACAGAATAACCTTGAATTAGGCTATTGCCACTATAGTCTGGCCAATAGCAGTTGGCACCTGGACTCAAGGCGAGTTGTGTAGTTTGCATGTACTTCTGCTAAATAGGAGTACACGAAGCGTGGACAGAAATCCGCATTTGTAAATCTATTTTACGCAACGCGCTTTGAGTTCAGGTGCCAACTGCTATTGGCCGGACTATAGTATGCAAAAATTTTTCCAGCTATGGTACTGCGGCGTAATGATCGGGTGCCATCTTTACCCAATGAAGCAGGTTTGACCCACAACGAAAAGGTGTAGTTTCGGCTTGACTCCTGTGTGAGACATGAACAATAAGCGAGACATGTGATTCGCTTTTGACGTCTGCTGACACTGTATCTACCTGCCGATACTGCTTCCTGGCCACCTATTGCTGTGAAATGCAATTCTAACTGATCTCCGTTACTGATGGGTCATAACTTTAACCTCCCAATAACCACCCAATAACCACTCAACATAACCACTCAGCGAAATCGAACACCTGCCTCCATCCTTCTCTTCTCTCTCCGCCTTCCTTTTCCCGAAGATTCGCTTTCCGCTCCGCTCAACTCCGCTCCGCCGCTCGCTGCGCGCTTTTGCCTGCGTCTGCGTCTGCGCCTGCGCCTGCGCCTGCGCCTGCGCCTGCGCCTGCGCCGAATAGGCGTTGCCTTTGGATTGGGAGTGTGTGTGAAGGAACAACAAGAAAGAACTCGTCACCAAGAAACAATTATAACAAAATTTTCAATTTCAAAGGGTTGGCAACACTTTCCGCGTACTCCTAAAAGTTTTATTACAGAAATATTTATAGGAGCTCATGGAATACGGTTGGCAACACTTTTTGCTGAGAAGAAGGAAAAAGAAAAGAAATCAAATCAAGCTTCGACTTCGATTCGAGGAATTTTCAACAGAAAAAGTCGGAACAGCAAGCAGAAATCGCATCGACAAACCTCTGAAAACAATGGCTGAATCCTCCGCTGGTTTGCCACCCAAACTTCGTGATCATGATTTAGCCCAGTGGCTGGAGAATAAACTCGGAGCTTCCGATGAGCATTGGAATACCGCAGCTGGCAGCGTCCTAAGTGGAGACATATTCGAAAGTCTGCCCAGTATCTTTCTTGATCTGCCGACTCACGTAAAATTGCGCATTCTGCTCGGTGTAATTCACATTCCGAAAAGAAATCTAGATTTGGTAAGTTGTATATGTATGTAGACTACTGTAGGGTAAACCCGGCCCCATGGGGTAAACCCGGCCACTTAGGCTCCTTTGATTTGAACTTTCTCTTTCAGCAAATGACGAACCAAATAGCTCATTTGAAAGAGGAGTGTTCAAGAAATCGAGTGATATAATATACCGGGTGTTTCACGAAAGCTGTAACCTCTAAAATGCTTATAACTTCTGAACCAATGCTTAAATTTTTACCAAATTTTTTTAAATAAAAACTTGAACACATACCTGACAAGCATGAAAAATTTCATTGGTGGGTCTTAAGTACGAATAGAATTATGAAGCCTCAAACATTGGGCTTCAAATCGGCCGTGGCATGAAAAGAGCTCAATTTTTGAAGTCCATACGGAAGAAAATATGCTGATCGCTCCATTCAAGCATCCATTCGGACTTCTGCAGCATACAATGCCAAAACATAAAGGGACTATTGCCGCCATCCCTAAGAACGTGCTTGAAAAGAGTCGTATCCAGAGTTTTGAAGAAGGCTGCACAAGTGCTGGAAAACAAAGGCGGGCACATCGAAAAAATATGACCTGAAAAGGCGTCGCTTGTTTTCTCATTAAAAGTGATGTACGTTAATGAAATTTTGTATGCTTGTCAGGTATGTGTTCAAGTTTCATTAAAAAAATTTGGTAAAAATTTAAGCATTGGTTCAGAAGTTATAAGCATTTTAGAGGTTACAGCTTTCGTGAAATACCCGGTAGATGTCTCAATCGGTCCATTGGTTGCTGAGATATGCGGCTCTGAAACTTAGGTGGCCTGATTTTCTCATGGCCGGATTTACCCCACAGTACCCTACATACCTTTTTTGTGTGTACGTACTACGTACCAAGAAAGAATATGTCCAGGCGGGGTGAGAGTATGTCGTTGGGTTGTTTGCTCGTTTTAGTGGCGTGATTCCATTGAGAATGTTTTGCAACTTGCCATACAAGATACGGACGAATGGGTGAACACTATCGCTGATTTGTTGCGCGATTTTTGCACAACTGGCAGCTTCAATTTTGACGTAGACGTAGACGGACATTTCAGTCGCACATTGTCGGATTTACGGCAAATACGTAAACAATGAAACGTGTTTTGTACTAGATGGATATCGTCAGTTCATGAATATGATGTTTCAACCAACCTTGTTTTTGCAGTGAGAAATCGTGAAGCAGAGGGCGAACTGTCACTTTTACCCTTGGATGCTGCATTTTGTTCTAAAAGTAGTCTAGAAGCCGCTTGGGGACATTCTGCTAAACCGCAGTCGCACTTTCAGCTCAAAAGAAGACCAAAATCTGCTACCGTTAGGGCGGAATTGCTTCAAAAATGTATCATGCCTTCTTAGCTGCGTTTTGTGTAAAATGCATCCTGTGTATGCGTACGTACGTACACGGTGTTATTTCAGGCAGGACATGCCCTACGTATTCTGTATTCTTCGTTTTATGCATTGCATATGGTTTGAAAGCATTCTTATTGTTTTCTTTTGTAGCAAATGACGTGGCGCTTTTGGGTAAATCAAAAACGGCTGGCGGTTCTTTGTCCTATGTGGTGCCGATTCGTGCGCGAAATATGACCAAGAAAATGGATACGTCATGTAAGCTCTGCTTGTTTCTCATCATGTTTTCTTGTAATATGACGCATAGGGCAGTGTTGGGGAAAAGCGGGCATCAAGACTACAAAACCAAGCTTAGTAATTTTGAGACCAATGCTAAGAATAAGATGCCCAGGATTCCTCACAGTCCGTTTATGCCCTTTTGCCCTATTTACGAGTTGAGGTAACTCAATTGGGTAGGTCGATAGCGACCCCGCGGGATTTAGTGAAAGTTTGGATCGGTGTCTGCGGTGTCTGCGGGGTCGGCATTTATTGTCAGTTCTTTTCACTCCCTCCTTTTACGCTCCCAGATGATTGAACAAGGTCGACGACCCCGCAGGCACCGATCCAAACATTCAGTAAGTACCGCGGGGTCGCTATCGACCAACCCAATCGCGTTATCGCAACTCGTCCATATGCCTATTTTTTTATCGAATGGATGCGAATTTTGTAGCTCCTATGAGGGCGGCGCCAACACAGAATGCGTTGTCTGCGTCTGGTGGCTTTTCGAATACGCAGCGAACCTTCAATAATCGTCCCGGTGCTTCGGTGAAAAGGGAAGGAGGCGTCAAGGTACGACGCATATTTGCCATCTTTCCATCGTGTGGTCATTGACCTATGAGGAATTTTGAATCCTTAGACAGTTGGTATGAACCCGGTCCATGTTTTTGCAGTTCTTAGACATAAATGAAACGCCACAAGCTTTGAAAAAGAAGCAAAAGCTGCAAGGTACGTAAAAGAAGATAATAATATTGTGCGTACACATGACCATATTCAGGGCCTCTATTCGCTGTTTGCGCTAATAATTGTAAGCTCCTTTGTTTTTCAATGCGTTTTTGATCGATGCAGGCCGAGGTCACCGATCAAAAACGCACTAAAAACAGAGCGAGGTGTCAGCTCGCGAGCACCCATGATTTATTAGCGCAAGTAGCACATAAGTCTTTATGTAGGTTACTGTGGGGTAAACCAACCCGGACACGGGGTAAACCCGGACACCTATAATAAGCTTTTCTTAACTTGCCGCTTCAGCAAATGATGAACATGGCACCTCGGAGGAGAGTTCAAGGAATCGACTGGTAGGTAGAATACTTGTCTCATCGGTCGTATGGTTGCTTAGATGTACTAGGTGTCCGGCTTTACCCCACAGTACCCTACATTCTCTCTCTGTCTAATGGCGCGTTCACCAGACGTCCGTTACGTCCGTAAATCCATCCGTCCGTCCGCCCGTCCGTCCGTCAAATCCGTAAAACGTATCTAGGAGTACATGGCACACCGCAAACAACCATGTACTCCTAGATACGTTTGACGGACGGACGGACGTGACGGACGTCTGGTGAACGCGCCATAATACGTACAGAAGCAGAAGAGCGGGCTCGTAAGGCGAAGGAGCGGGAGGAGGCTCGGGTTCGGGCGCAGGAGGAGAAAGAGGAGCGCAAGCGTGCCGTGATGGCGCGAATTGAGGCGCGACAACAACAGGCCGTCGTCACCGCCGCAGCTACAACCACCGCGCGTCGTCAGTCGGGCGGAAACGAAAGAAACCACGTGACCGAGGAAGAAGAGGAGGAGGAGGAGGAAATGGAGGGAACGGGTCTTTCCAAGGTACCGTACGTAACTAACATGAGTCAGTACTGTAACGTGCCGCTTTTTGCATATGGTGATATCCGGGCCGCGAAAAGGAGCACAGGGGAGTTGGACAGAATGGGAATCGAACCCGCTGTTATGCCAGGGCACACTGACTCTGAACTAGCCGTCTACCCTATGTAGCGTTCTCACGCAGTATGTACGTATGTACATACTATGTACTATACACGGCCTGTACTAGCAACCGCAACCTTCTAGCCAGTAGAAAACAGTAGGCACAGAGGGCATGCAAAGGTGCGCAGCGCGCATGAGTAGCTAGCAACGCGCGCCCAACTTGTGCCGCGTTCACCAGACATCCGTAAATCCGTCCGTCAACCCGTATACGGCTGACATGGGGTTGAGTTGACGGACGGACACGTTACGGGTTGACGAACGGACGGACGTTCGGATTTACGGACGTCTGATGAACGCTGCATTGTGCGTAAGTTGCCGTCAGTGCCAAGCCTAAACTTCCTCTTCTTTTCAGGCGGTTAGACAGGAAGGCGCCATGCCGGACTACGCTGCCGGTCTGGTGGCGCCCTCGTCAGTGGGCGGAGCCCGTGGTGCGGGTGCCCAGCCGCCTCCGGTGCAGATGCAGGTGCCGGGCGCCGTGCCCGGCTACACGATTCCCGCCCGCGTGACGCCGGTTCCGACGCTGCCGGGCCGTCTGCGCACGATCGGCGAGCCGCCGGTGGGCGCGAGGATTCGAGCTCCGCTGCAGCTGGCGCCGCCCGCGCCTTCTACCGCTGCGCCACCGGCTCAGCAGGCGCAAACTGCCGGAAGCGGCGTGATATATCGACCGTCGCTGCCGGCGCCGGCGGCCATTGCGCAGCAGACCGCGGCTTCGTCTTCGGTGATAACAACGCCGTCGGTTGGAGTGGCGGGCTTGGGGCAACAACAGCTGCAGCAGAGGGCACAGGCACCTTCGGAACAGCAGCGGGCTCCGGTGTACAGTATTACGGTAAGTGGTTGAAAAAAAGTAGGAACTGAACGGGGTGGATCATCATCATGTGTCACAGTGTGTCCAACAAGAATCGTATTTTTGCCGTTGACCGTGCTGCGAAAATAAAAATTCTTTACGGTTTTGTCTCCGCGTTTTATTGTAGTCCTATTCTGCAGGAGTAGGCCTACAACTACATGTAAACTGCGCAGCACGGGGGCAAAAAGACAACTCTTCCTGAACAACAAACTAAAAGGTCATGTGATGGGTACGTAATTTTGGTCAAGTTGTGGTTTGTTTCTACTGTTCAGAAAGAGGTGATGCAAGAAGCTCAAGAGATGTTCCGAACTGCCAACAAGCTGAGTAGACCCGAAAAGGCCTTGATCCTCGGCTTTATGGCTGGAAACAGAGGTAGAATGCCACTTTCATATCCCGTTCATTTTGCATATTATGCAAACGCAAGAACTGAAATGATGTGTCCTAGCTATCCGTTGAACAACAAGGACCAATTTCAGCTCTTTTTCGCATTGCACATGGGCTCGATACGTTTCGCATGTCAATGATCAACCAAATAGCTCATTTGAAAGAGGTGAGATCAAGAATCGATTGATATAATTTTGCCTCAATCGGGACATGGTGCGGAGACATGCAACCCATAGCCGGGTTTACCCCATAGTACCCTTCCATATTGCAGAAGGAATGTTCATTTCCATTTCGTACTGTGTCCTTTGTGACCGCGACCGTTTGCATGTGTGTATGTACAGAAAACCCATGTCCGCAGCTTGGCAATGTGCTGACGGTGCGTCTTTCTGAGAATGTGGAACAGGCACAAGGATTCGTAGTGGAGACCTTTTTCACTATGAACTACGGAACGGGAGAGTGGAAACGACTGAGGAAAACAAAACCCATACAATCTCAAGCGTAAAGTGCTTGAGCCTGATGAGCAATAGTGAATGAGTGGCTTGTGAATCTGTGGCTGTACATAATATACGAGCATACCGAACACCGAGGTGTGCGACATGTACAAACAGAGGTGGTGAGATGGGAATAGCAGTTGAAATGGTTGAGAGTTTTGATGCTTGAGGTTGCTGTAAATGTTATTTGTGTAAGTTACTGCTTCTGAATTTACATAGACTATATCGGTGAAATGAATTTGCATAGTAAAGAGTTCTGGTTTTGGAGCCGTAATCTGTGGATGTAAATTTCGCCTTTCTTGAGTTTGATGCTCAGATATTTTTCCATTCGCTTGTTATGACGGAAGAGATTCGATGCTTTGTGTTTCATTCAGAGAATAGGAGGAGTCCTTTCTTTCTCGAAGGGAGGAGTAATGGTGGCGGAAGCTTTGGAAGATCGGGAGCTGGAGTGGGATGATGGAAAGGGCAACAAATCGATGATACCTGCCGTGGTAAGCCGTGTTTATTGCACATTGCATTGAACGTACTTACTGCAATGTTTTGGCCGTCTTTCAAGCTGGCACTTATCACCCGTGCATACGCCGAGCGCATTTTCCTCCAATACTATACATGAATAAGCCTTCATTTCGTTCGTCTCATCCAGTTTTTTCTCCGAATATTTACCGTATTAACCAGTACTGAATATGACTGCCAAATCCACTACTTTATGAGAACGTATGAGAACTGAAAAACGGAGCGCCAGTACATAAGGTTCTCATTTATGAGAACTTGTGCGACTCTGTTCTCACAAAACATGTACTCCTGCGATTCTGTTCTGCACAAAACATGTACTCCTAGAGAGGCCAGAAGGCCCCTTCTAGGAGTTCATGTTTTGTGCAGAAGCCCTTCTAGGAGTACATGTTTTGTGAGAACAGAGTCGCACAAGTTCTCATAAATGAGAACCTTATGTACTGGCGCTCCGTTTTTCAGTTCTCATACGTTCTCATAAAGTAGTGGATTTGGCAGTCATATTCAGTACTGGTTAACCGATACTGAATATGCCTGCCAACTCCATTCATTGGTGATCACGCGTGAGCACGAAAAAAAGAAGCTCCAGTACTAAAGGTACTACGCGTGAGCATAGGTGATCACGCGTGAGCATTTATGAAGTCATAAGTGCTCACGCGTGATCACCTATGCTCACGCGTGATCACCTTCAGTACTGGAGCTTCTTTTTTTCGTGCTCACGCGTGATCACCAATGAATGGAGTTGGCAGGCATATTCAGTATCGGTTAACCCGTGCATAGCCCCCCCCCCCCCCCCTATGCATAGCCCCATATTGGCAAAACAAAAAATGCCCTATGCATAGGGGGGCCCCCCCCCCCCCCCCTATGCATAGCCCCATATGTACTGTACAGTACCTGAACCTACCTACATAAGCTGGTCATAAGCTACCCATAGCCACTCCCACACCAAGCTAGGATGCCTGCCTATGAGCCTGCTTGGGGGTGTATTGTACTAGAATAACCCTGTTTTGACCTCAATTATGCCCTAAAACATGTGCTTTTGACCTAAAAAATGCCTCTGTGCACCTCTCAAAAACATAAAAAATTGTCCCATGCATAGCCCCCCCCCCCTATGCATAGCCCCATATGGGACCTCTCAATTTTTGCATAGCCCCATGGGGCTATGCATGGGTAAATACGGTATCACACCTCGTGATGTATAGTGGTCCATTCACATTGGAGACATGCGCAGAGCGTACGCCGAGCGTTTTTGCTTCCATTGTGAATGAACTCTAATATTTATTTGAAGGACGAGCGCTGGTGCGAACGCAGACACTTTCCCTGCTTCTTCCACTTTTCCTACGCGGACAACATGGCAGTGCACGCGTGGCTGACGATGATGGGTCAGTTGACCAGCTCCGTGGAGTGGTTGCTGCAGTTGGACTATCATCGCTTCTGGTCTCAGGTGGTCTTTGATCGCTGCGGATTGCATAAGGCCATCACCACCTACCTGAGGAATTGCCCCAGGTTTGCCGGACACTGCCTGCAGTATGTACGTAATTCTTTGTTGAAATTCAGAGCGGTACGAACTGATTTACCCCAAAACGAGGTGGTGGCCCGATCTACAGAGTGTCCCAAAGTAAACTCCGGGGGTTTCCGCGCTTATAACTCTCGAGTTAAAGCTCAGATTTTAATGCGGTTTTTGGTGTTTTGTAGCCAAGGCTTCAACTTAGACACCTGCAAAATTTCATCTACGTGGCTTCATTGGTTATGGTTTTATTGGCCTTCAAACTTTTGGTCCCGTTTTTGCAGTTTTTTCCTCAGTACTGTAGAATTGCGGTTTTAAGATAACTCAAATTTGTATTTACGCTTATTCAGACTTTGAACTGACGTTCACACGTCAAGTTCTCTTGCCATGTGGATTGCTATGAGCCACATAGAGCAAAATTGGCAGGGGTTGATAGTAACAATGCCAGAAAATGTGCCGAAATTTGTTTATTTGCAAGGGAAAAGTCCATAGAAATTGGGGGCTAGAGAATGTAGCTGTTTTGAACCAGTTCTAATTGAAGTAGAATCATGAAATTTTGCCTGCCTCTAAGTTGAAGCCTTGGCTACATAATGCAAGAAACCGCATTGAAATCTGAGCTTTAGCTCGATAGTTATTACCGCGGAAAGCCCCGGAGTTTATTATGGGACACCCTGTATTAGGTTACTGTGGGGTACACCCGGTCACGGGGAAAACCCGACCACCTATGCTCCTTTGAACTTACTGTTTCAGCAAATGATGAAGCAAATAGCTCATTTGAAAGAGGAGAGTTCGAGGAATCGATTGATTTAGTACTTGTCTCAATCGGTTCATTGGTTGCTGAGGTATGCAGCCCTGAAGCTTAGGTGGTCGGATTTTCCCATGGCCGGGTTTACCCCATAGTACTCTGCCTCTCCACTCTCATGCTGTCTCTTTCTATTGCAGACATACAGAACCGGACCTTCTGCAGAAACTGTTTGGGAGGCGACATCGGGATAAGAATGTACCACAAGCCATGAAGAAGCTGCATTTCGCCGTGTTCAGGGTGCTCATTCGTATGGCGACACCGAAGGAATCGACGGTAAATAACACTTGCAGCATTGACAACACTCGTACAGGGTGCTTCAAAAGTAGCTGCGCCTATAAACAATGGTTTTTTAGCAGAAGAATTTTACGCAGAACAGTAATAGGCCTACTACTGCTCCTACAGGGTGTTTGAAAGGTGGTTGCGCCAATAATTATTGGTCATTTTGCAGGAGAATTTCATGAGCGAAGAATTTTTCGCGGAGCTTCTGTACGAGAACTGCGTGTACACGCTGCCTCGCTTGATGGATCTGCTGTGCGTGTACGGGCCGGAAAACGAGAAGATGGTCGGCAAAATGATCCTGTCCATCGTTCGACGCAACAACAAATATCTGGAGGACGTTGGAAAGTACGCGAAAGTGATCAAAGAAAAGGTAAGAATAAATAGATTTGGTTGAAATAAGAAAAAGTGTCAAAAAAGATTATACTTGACACTCTTCACTACGTGCGCATCACTTCTGGCGTCTCAGCATTGGTGTCCGCAAACATTTATGCGTTTGTTTACGTTTAGTGTAGTAGTTTTGTACGTAGTAGTGAAGAGTGCCAAATGATCTTTTTGACACTTTCCTTATTTCAACCACATCTATTAGTCGGTGGTAGGTTCAGCCAGGGGGAAACTCAGGCCACCTCTATAGTTACCTTTGCTTAGCAGGTGCAATGCAGATAATCGGAAAACCTAATGGTTTGAAGAAAGAATGCGCAAGGATAACTTTTATGTTGCTTTCAATACTAGTAGTCGACAACAGACAGGCCAATTTGTACCGAGCTTGTCATAGGAGCTGCTCCAGGCTTCGACTCCTATGTTTCAACAGGGAAGACTGACGAGCCGCTTCGAGTAAATTGACTTGTCTGATGTCGCCTACCCTCAAGCTACCAGAGGAGTCGTACAAAGAAGGGTCAGAAGGGTCAATGTTGACAGCTTGACGAAAAACCAAGGGGTGTCTATGCGCCGCGTACAAGCTACGGCGCGCGCGTAGACAGCGTGCCAAGCTTTCGTCGGCTGGTCCGGTTCTTTCGCAACTGTCTACGCGGCGCATGGACACCCTTTGGTTTTTCGTCAAGCTGTCCACGCCTTCTGAGAGGGTGTACGACTCTTCTGAGAGCTTGATGGTAGCTTTGCGCTTTCTCAACAGAGACGCATTGCTGCTGTAGCGTGGACTGACCCGAATTACGTCACCTTCAATACTTTCGATGACCCCTGAAGCCGTTGCATTTGATGCACGTACGTACAGATGTTGTTTACAATATTCCATTCCCAGATGATTCCCCGCTGTGAGAAAGAAGCGGAGGCGTTGGGTGGGAAAGTGGTGACGTCCGCTCCGCCTGGCATCAATCGACGCGGACAGCTGGAAGAACAAGGCACGGACAACCTCATCGGCTTCTGCACTGATCTTGTGTTCACACTGAAACTCGTCTGCGACTTCATTCCCAGCGCATCACTGCTCATACACCAGGCGGGACTTACTGCCAGGTTTGTACGTCGTAAGTTCGAACCCGTGAGCTTGATGTTTTAGCAAATGACGAGCCAAATACAGTAGCTCATTTGAAAGAGGAAAGTTCAAGGAACCGATTGATATCTTATTTGTCTCAATCGGTCGTATGGTTGCTGAGATACACAGCCCTAAAGCTTAGGTGGCCGGATTTCTCCTTGGCCGGGTTTACACACAATAACAATGTACCCTAAATGATTGAACTGTGAATCCCTGTAATTTGATTTGGTGAAAATTGCGAGTAGTACTTTTTTGTGCAGATTTCCCAAGTTTTGTGCGATAATTATGGAAGATATGGCCCGCTCTCTGGATCATAAGAGGAGAGAATTTGTTAGCGACGTTCCGTAAGACTGCTTCTTTACATTTGGCTGTGCCAATCTAATGTACGTCTCTATTGCAGCCTACATACGGTACACGAATGTGTGGGTAGGGCTGCATAGCATACGTACTACACATATGGTGATTTAGAGAAAAACGAGCCATGCTCAGTTACTTTGAACGGGCTGCCCTGGGTTTGGTGCGTCTTCTGCTGGAAATGAACTACTTGAGGCCGGCTGTTGGACACAAGTACGCTTTGCCTGTCTTAAAATACTGATATTCACTTACGCATATTCATTGTATGCAGCTTGCGCAGTAAAGATACCGTATGTAAGTATGTTTGGATTCAAAGAATGCCAGATGGCAGCTTGCCAAGCAACAAGGATGATCTTTTCGAGCAGTATTTGGCCTTTTGGATGGACTTGCTGGATGAATCAGAAACGTACGCCGTCATACGCTAACGTAGGGTAATGTGGGGAAAACCAGGCCGCTTAGTAGTAAAGGACCGTTCTTTCTATTGGTGGCCATATTTATTCCATCACTAGAACCAACCAGCCGGGTTTACCCTATGATACCCTACAAATGTATGTAGACGTACATACGTGCAATGTACCAGTACGTCATTATTTTGACCTTTACTAACTTACTCCTATATGGAAATGTGTTTTAGGTTCCTGTTTGCGGCCCAGTACGACGATAAGCACCCGTTGGAAGTTGATGTGAAGTACATGCAGAGGAAAGGAGTGACCATGTAAACAGCGTGCATCTCTTACTGAGCGATTGATTTTACCATTTTACTTGGCATGCAATCAGATCAGATTGTGAATGTGTTAGTGTACGTATATTATAATGCAGAGACATGGTGCGCGTCAACCACGTGAAGGGTCAATTTGTGGCTGTTGCGAAACAAGTGGGAGAAGAGGCGAAAGAGGAAATGCAAAGGAGAGGTCTGCTCAAGGTAGGCCTTGCTTATAAACTTATGCAGTATGAGCGAGTACAAAACGTGTGCCTCTGCCTGGTGGTGCGGGGTAATTCAGTCCATTCTATGTTTGTCAACCGTCCCATCGGGAAGGTTGGGATGACCCAAATTTTCCCTGGCCCGAATTACCCCGGACTAACCTACTCCACGAGCCTTTTTGTCCGTTACAGGGCGCTCCATTCGTGCCTTTGGATGTCGGGGGTCAGTTGGTGCTGCAAAGCATGAAAAGCGAGTTGCCCATGTACAGCGAGCTCTTCTTGTGGGTACGTAAAGTAATGCCGCCTTCAGATTAGCGACCGTACGTCCGACGTACATATCCGAAAAGCGAGCAATGGATGGTTTTCGGACGTTCGTCCGTTGCTCTGAACGCGGCATAGGCCATCTCTTTTTGAACATACATACGATACAGTATGAAACTGGTATGTTTATGTTGTTCAATGCATGTGTCTAGCTGTAATCGATATACTAACTGCGCGTTTTATTTTAGCGTTGCCTGGCGCATTACCACTGGAACAAGCAGACGACTATGCAGGAGATCTTGAATCGTTCGCTACCTCGCTATATGGAGCTGTGGCGGTTATCCTTCGGAAGAGATAGCGCAGTGGAAGCAGGAGTAGATAAGGCGGACGAGAAGGAGAGGAAGAATAATAGGGAGGAGTATGAAGAAATGATGCAGAATGGAATGATGGCGAACGCTGCCGCTGCTGCAACTGCCTGTTCCTCTCCAGATATTTGCGAGGTATGCTCGTGTGTACGTACGTACTGTACGTAGATAACGTTTCAGAAGCGTTTCATGTGGCAAGGCTTGCAGCTTGCTTGCTTGCTTGCTTGGTAGGCCTATACAGAATATGAGGCAGGGATGCTTGTACGTGTGTGTGATACCTATCTGTTATGTCATTGTAATTTCAGATACAGGAAGATGGAGACAAACCTGGGCCATCTTGGCAAGGAGGAGATCCGCAATTGGTGCCAATCGATCGAGGCAAAAAGTACTATAATAGTAGGATGTGCACATTATTTGCCATTTGGCATTCTGATATTGCTCTCCAATCACTAAGTCTTGGTTGAGAAGAGGCTTGTTGTCATTAGTTTCCCAGCTGGATTTTACGCCACAGTATCCCCTGCACTCCTAAGTCAACCGGTCATATTCTTTACACTGTACAAGTACGTACTGTACGATACGACACATCTCTAAAGTAGGCCCACTACTAGTACTACTACTATATTCTTTCTTTTGTTGCAGACACGACATTCTGTACGACGACGTAAAGCGAAGCGAGGACAAGGATCTGGAAGCCTTCTATCGCCAATACGCAGAGGAGCAGCTGCTGAGCAGTCAGTTGGATCAGTACGAAGACGAATACGACGACACTTACGATTCCAACGTGGACGTGGAAGGCAGAGGGGGCAATAGGAACAGAGGAGTGGTCTTTAATGCGGAAGAGGCGAATGCTCAGGATGAGGCAGAGAAGAAGAGAGAAAAGTATATGCGGAACGTACTATGAGTATGTACGGTGTAGTTGATGATGGTGCCTAAGTGGATGTTGATCCTTCTGGGCAATCGATAATGCATCGAAAGCGTGTGAGCTAATGGAGCCCTGGACAGCATTGAAAGATCACTATTTTAAAAAATGGCGAAATTGGGAGAAGAGAATATAAAAGTGATGGGCGAATGGGGTGAAAGGGTGGGTATTTACGAGGTTTTGACGGTTTGATAACTCCTCCATATTTAGGTATGTATGCGAGAGGTAGCTTTTGCATAGAAATGTACGTGCTGCATCCCGTACTGCAGTTTCGAACCATTTTTATGCTTCGTCGTCCTTTCTTTCTATCCTTTTCTAGGGAGCATCCACTCTTTCAATCTGAAGATGCCAAAGAAGACAGGAAGCATGCGCGCTCCTCGAAGCAAGCAGCAGCTTCAACTCAGAAGCGGGAGTTTACGAGAGGCGGGTACTATACGGGTGGGCGGGAGCGACAAATGAAAGAAAGATCGGGCAAGGCCGGACATCATCAGAAGGACAGGGCGAGAGCGAAATATGGCAAAGGAATGTTCTGAATGTGCAAAGGATGGCTGATGAGATGTTGTTGGAACGAAAAATAGGGTACTATGGGGTAAACCCGGACACGTGTTAAACCCGGACACCTATGCTTTTCTGAACTTACCGCTTTAGCAAATGGTGAACATGGTAGCTCATTTGAAAGAGGAGAGTTCAAGGAATCGATTGGTAGAATACTTGTCTCAATCGGTCGTTTGGTTGCTGAGATATACTAGGTGTCCGGGTTTACCCTACAGCACCCTAAATGTAATGTGATGAAAAGAAAATGTCAGATGTGTAGGTGATGATGGCTTGGGAAAAGTTGGATGTTCGCTCCTCTATGGAAGATGTGATATGTGCAGTTGAGTACAGACATATTGTTCGTGAAAGCCTAATATGCGTAATGCATGATGAAATAAAGATCTTGTTTTGGATATTTGTAATAATTGGAAATGGATTGATTATGGTGGTGATTTGTTGGTCACACTCCAATAAGTACATAATATCTTGGCTATATGTAAGCTTTCGCCAATTACCAGTATTCCTGCCAGTATGGACATCTGTGTGCAGTATACGAATGTGGTGTATGTTGAAGCTTGCTCAATGCCTGAACCTACAGCGCCACCTTTCGGCAGAACAAAGATGGATGTGGACAAATCAGTGGAGAAGTCGCAGAAGTTTCGAGCTGCTGGCAACCTGAAGTTCAAGAACGGGGATGTTACCGGAGCTCTTGAGGATTACAACAAGGTGGGGTGGGGTAATTTGAGTCAGGGTACAAGGGAGCTTCGGGTACAAACAAGTCCGAATTTACTTGCCTTTGTTAGCACGGGAAAATTAGAAGACCCAGTGCAATGATCATATTGATTGATTGATATCACTTCACGAGTTTCGCATCAACTACCTTTTATAGTCGAACAAGAAATTTCATGAACCATTGAAATTTTTTCTCAGCCAATAAAAGACGTAGAGCACAGCGGTCAAACTTCTATGGCTAACTTTTGTTCGCCGTTCCAATAAAAAAAACCGTTTGTCTCCAGCTGCTCTGTGTGTCGAGATCTCGCCAAATTTCTTCAGTACTGAAATCGCCAAATTGGGCGTGGACCATTGGGCAATTCTAAACCTCGCAAACGCCCGAAAAATCAAAATGGCAGAAATAAGCATATATGATAAAGACGATGAAAATGAGCATCGGGCGTACAGGGTCGTAGGTTGTCGTGGTTTGCGTGGTTTAGCGTCTGCCAAATGTTGACACGATTTCAGTACTGAAGGAATTCGGCGAGATCTCGACACTGAGAGCAGCTGGAGACAAACGGTTTTTTTATTGGAATGGCGAGCTAAAGTTAGCCGTAGAAGTTTGACCGCTGTGCTCTACGTCTTTTATTGGCTGAGAACAAATTTCAATGGTTCATGAAATTTCTTGTTCGACTATAGATACGTACGTAGGAAGGGGTGGCTCATTCTTCATTATTAGAGACATGCACCGGGCGTTATGCTCGGTGTGTCCATGGCTCGACATATGCATCGGCATGGACAGCCATGGATACGCCCGGCGTACGCGGAGCGCATTTCCTTCCAAATGTGAACGCCTCGCATATTGACATTGCGCATTCCGTGCTTGTGTTTGTAAATACGTAAAGGAGTGCAGGTGATACATTTGCAGGCACTGCGCTTTGCTCCTGCTGAATCTGAAGCATTTTACCTGGCGCTGAGCAACCGAGCAACCATGTTGATTCATCAGGGACGAATTCGGGTAATAATTAGGAAGAAACTATAAAAAGTAGTATAAAAAGGTGTCATCACAACAACCCCTGGTCATCTACTAGTAGGTCCTAGACTCCTAGTTCTATAAAGACCAGCGGTGCATAGAGGGTGATGATAACTTTTGTTAATATTCGACGTTTGCGGATGAATATGACGCACGTGACCGAAATGTAGGTTGTTTGGTTGAATAAGGGAAAGTGTCAGAACAGTTTATACGTGAGAGCTTTTCACAACCTACAAGCGACGGAAAAAAACGACACCTACCGTATGTACCTCACTCCGTTCTTGTTTCAACCACACCTACTGCTATTACGTTGCAATTTCCCCACTATGCTTTCCAATCGCTTACTTATCTATTTCTTACAGTGCGCTCTGTACGACCTGGATCGGCTGATGTCGGAGGAATCTCGAGCCGTTCTCAGTTGTGACGTGCTCAAGAAATGCAAAGCGCGTAAGATAAAGGCGGCGCAGGATCAGTTTAAGAATAAATTGGAGAATGATGAAGACCTATCCGAAGGTGACACACAATTGCAGCAGATAGGTTACTGTGGGGTAAACCCGGACGGGGGATAACCCGGACACATAGCATATCTCAGGAACCATGCGACCGATTGAGACACGTATTCTACCAATCGATTCCTTGAACTCTCCTCTTTCAAATGAGCTACTATGTTTATCATTTGCTGAAGCGGAAAGTTAAGAAAAGCTTCTAGCCAGGTGTCCGGGTTTACCCCATAGTACCCTACTTTTTCATTGTGCTTTGAAGAAATGTGTGGTGAGCTGTACCGATCGTTTCTGGTGTTTGATGATGGTTGTAGAGTGGAAAGAGAACATTCCTGAGCTGTTTCGCTATACCAATCCCAGAGTGCCTGCCTTATCTGGTGCAGTGAAGGTTGCATATTCAGAAGAAAGGGGACGCCATCTTTTGGTACTGTGTATGTATGCATGCATGCATGCATGTATTCGCCTTGCTCCATAATAGCGGTTGTCGTTTCGACCTCCCCGCCGAATTGAGCGGTAGTTATCACACACACGCTAATCACGCCGAAGCAATTATTCTTTGAGAAAGGCGAATCGTTTGGCCAGAGAGAGTTCGCTATGCAACTCAAGTCGTCTTGCATAGTTTGCATGTAGAATAGGAGTACCTACACGAAGCACGGACAGAAATCCGCATGTGTGATTTTATTTTACGCAGCACGACTTGAGTTCCATAAGCGAATTCTCTGGCCAAACTATAGCGTTGTATGCTTTTGTTGTAGCTATTGTATGTATTCTGTCTGAACGTATGTACGTATAGACTACGTATGTATGTGATGCACCGTGGTACCGTGTGCAGTGTGGTCTGTTCTGTATGCAGGCTACGGAGAATATTCCGGCGGGAAGTGTTGTACTGATTGAGTCTCCGTACAGTAGCGTACTTCTGCCCGACAACAGCGCCACCCATTGCCATCATTGCCACAGGGAACTGATGGGATCGCCTTTGCCGTAAGTCATGTTTCACCTTACTGTACTTCATATGTAAGGTGTCAGGGGCTAAACCCGGCCGGTTTTATTGATGGTGTAAAACCCGGCCACCCACGTAGTAAATAACGGTAAGGGTTGACCGGGTTTACTTCACATTACCTAACGTTTATGCATGTCTTATGTGAGATACTACGTACCAAGATTACATAAAAATTCTGTTTACTTTGAGCACGAGGTGAACGGCGTAAGTTATTTTTGCTGTTTTGCTCCGCACCTGTATACAGTTTTCTGTACGTTACGTGCATACTATGTACATTGCATTGCACAGGTGTGGAAGCTGTGCGGAGGAGGTCTGGTTCTGCAACGAATGGTGTCAGGACACGGCAATGGCCGCCTATCACGGACTGGAGTGCAAACAGGTGGGCCGACTGGCTCGTCTGGGTCTGGCGCATTTGGCTCTGCGGCTACTCCTGCTTACTCCCTATTCCCAACTCAGGGCGCTTGATCCTCTAACCGGTAGGCATTTTGTGTATTCTTGTATCGTCATTCATTGTCTTGTCAGCGTAAGACTTTGACTTCGATTTGGAGTTCATCCGTGTGTATTGTCCCTTTCAGCATTTACCTGGAATAAGTATCCATTCTTGATGTGACGTTTTGCTTTTCTTAGCCGATCGAAAACATGGCATTTCACTGCTGTTGAACGGAACGTACCGTACTGAATCCTACCTCTCCGTCTCTTGCCTGGAATATCACGCGGATAAAACGTCGAGTGAAGATCGGCAAAAGTACCAAGATGCGGCGGAAGGCCTTTGTCGTCTTCTGCGTCTACGCGCATATTTCCAAGACGAAGAAGAACGGGTGGAGGTGGTTAGGAGGAATCTGGAGCGGCTGCTGCATCAACTGCAGTGTAACGCCACGGCCATAGTTCAGCTGAGGGAGCAGCAAGAATGGATAAGAAACGAGGGGGACAAGACGGGGAGGCGTTTTGTGGTGGAGAAAGCGCAGGAAAGGAAGGCGACGGCTCTCTATCCCGCTGCCTCTCTGCTAAATCATTCCTGTCGACCGAACGTGTTTTCCAGGTAAGTAGATGTCGCATTCTTAGGTATTCTTGACGATGTAGGTCGTCCATGGGATAACTTTTTGCTTCGCTGTAACGTAATACACTGTATGTATTTACGTGTTGCGGTAAGGCGATTGGGTTGGTCGATAGCGACCCCGCGGTATTTAGTGAGTGTTTGGATCGGTGTCTGCGGGGTCGTCGACGTCATTTGTTGTCTATGTCACTCGCTCCTTTTCCGCTCCCAGATGATTGAACAGGGTCGACGACCCCGTAGGTGCCAATCCAAACTTTCACTAAATACCGCGGGGTAACTATCGACCAACCCAATCAATCGCGTTACCGCCACTGTGGCGTTGATATCCGCCACAAACACACCGTACAGTATACAGATGGTTAGGATACGTAGATAATGCCGAACTCTTATAGTTTCGTGGAGTTTGTTGCCTGTATTGCGATAATTGAACAACGGTATCTTACCACCAAACCTTTTACCAAGCCCAAAAGACACCAAACCAACCTTCTTCAAGCCTCCAACACACAACAACTTGCTCGATATCTATTTTCTACCGGAAGCCCATTCTCCTTCGAATACCGTATACCACTGACATACGTAAATAAACGACGACATAAATAGCGCTCATTTGAAATACTTCATCACATCTCTACTCCCCCTACGGGAAAAGAAAACCATTACATTACACTCTCCTCCCCCATCAGGAACAGCAAAACTGAAAAAGAACACAGACCATATGACATAGAAGTAAACTAGCAAAGTACACACAGCCAAAAGGGAACATAATCGTGCCACCCGTAAGAACTATCATAAATGCAAGGCTGAAGGCAGCGACCATAAATCACGTATACTCGTATAACCGTACGTAACTGTAAGGTATAGATGTAGCAATATTAGAAGCACCGTATAACATTACGCAAGTTGTCCGAACCCATACGAAGTAACATAAATGCACAATCAAAAGAACTGCCGCACAATACACTAGGTACGTACCTGAGAAGACGCATCAACACGTAATGACAATAGATGTGTATACCCGTACTTTACATAGAATATTTTGCATAGAGAAATAATATTATGGCACAAGGTGCTGAGATATAAAGTACGTACGCAGTAGTAGTTGTACTGGTAGCAGTTGTAACGTACGCCGTCGTAACAGCAGAAAGAATATATGTTTAGCAGCACCTAATATATGTATGTATGCTGAATGGCAGTGCCAAGCAATGTACGTACGGATAATACCAAGAATACGTAATAGTAGTCATGAGTTACATACTCGCTTGCAGCGTCAATTTCGCCCCACCGGGCATTTCTATAGTACAGGTAGTAGTACAAATACGCGGCTTCTTCGCACCTTCGTCGTCTTCGTCATCATCTCTCTCTCTCTTCTTCGACACCTCCTTCACCGCTTCAACCTTGCAGATAGTCTCTGCCGGCAGCACTGGAGATAAGTCCGTTACTGGTGCAGAAGCGGCCAGAGCTGAATAGTCCGTTGTAGTCACCGCAGCGGGAAGCTTTGGATATCCCCTGCACTCCACAGTTCCATCATCACAGCACACGTACAGAGGCGGACGGAGAGCAGCAAATAAATACGCCGGCGGCAAACGCGGGGGAGGCGGCAGGCGAATGAACTGTTGAACTGGTGCGGACGGTGCTGGGCGCAAAGCGACCGCCGTAGTAGTCGCCACTGAAGTCGGGTTCTGCTCATAGCTGGGCCTCCTGACATGGAAATGTTCAGCGTTGGCTTGGCGAAAGTTATTGACAGGAAATGGAATATTGGGCTGTTGCAGTCTGGTATGAGTTGGTGGCTTGTGGTTTGACAATTGTGATGCAGGAATTGGTTGGAATTTGAAGGAGCAGCAACAGTCAGATCCAGAAGCGATGGAAGTCTGCGAGAACAAGCAGCTGTGGATGTAGGGTGGGACACGGGGCGTTCAGGGAGGGATGGGGCAATTTCGGACGGATGGGGATGCGAGGGGGCTGTCGAAGGACGCGCACACTCTTCCGAAGCCTCATCATCCGAAAGGATGCCATCATCCAAGTCCCGAATTTGCCTCCAACCCCTCGCCACATCGGCCGCAGCCTCCGCCACGATGCGACCAGTGTACTGTACAGATACTTCGTCACCACTCTGTAAAATACCCACATACGCTTCTGAACACACAACACCAATACCATGATTCAGCCATTGGGGTAGCGGCATGTACACTCGTCTAAGTACCAGGAGTGCATAAGAGGAAAGGAGAGGGAGTTCCAGCACACACAGTACTACACATATCATCACGCGGAAAAGGGCACACAGGAAAGGACGCGCAAGAAAGGGAAACAGTACGTACGTAAGCGCAGCACGCGACTCAAGCAACACAACGCGTACCAGCCAACTCAGTCCATTTCGTCCGTACGCACCGAACACCACAGAATACATACATACATAACGTACGTACGTACATACTCCAATACCAAGAGTACGTACACTCACCGCTCGTCATACAACTTCAACCTTTGTACAGTAACCTTATCATAGCGACCATTAGGGTCGTCGAAAAAGCGAATAACCGCGGTCGGTCCGTCAGGGGTACAATACACTACACGATGTGGACCTTCCCAAAACGCCGAAAGCTTTCGAGATTTACCGTACTCAAAACGCTCAACCCGCAACAAAACCAAATCCCCTACTTTGAAATTGCGCCTGCGAGACTTCGCGTCGTGCCTGACTTTCATCTTCTTTTGCGTCTCGCTGGTAAACTGCGCGGCTAACTTTTGGATCTTACGAATGCGCTCAGCAGATGCTTTTGCGTACTCGGGCATGGATATTAGGACACGACGAGGGGGAATGAGGATGTTGTCTATGGTATGGCGGGGAGGATGACCGTACAGTACCTCGAAAGGAGAGAAGCCAGTACCAGATCTCACACCTGTATTGTACGCGTACGTAACGTAGGGCAAGTAAGTGTCCCAAGCGCTCTGCTCATCATCCAAGTACATACGTAGCATTGATTTGAGCGAGCTCCAGAAGCGTTCGCATTTACCGTTAGTCTGGGGGTGATAGGCAGTTGTTTCGATCTTTTGGGTCTGGAAAAGACGGCAAATTTCTACCACCACCTCACTAATGAAGTTCTTTCCGCGGTCACTCAAAAGGACAGGGACGGGGCCAAACTTCAAGTACACTTCCTCCACGAAAGCTTTTGCTATTGCCTCAGCTGTGGCTTCAGGGACAGGGACAGTCACAGCCCAGCGAGACAGATAGTCTACGAACGCGATCACAAATCGATTGCCGTCCTCAGACTC
>JASAMW010005115.1:0-89526 GCA_030247985.1 Epsilonema sp. ZAB3_2
CGTACATAACTTAATGAGTGAGTAGAATAATTTATTGCTCATCTTTGAAGCCCACAAAAGAAGATTTCACGGCAATTTTTTTCCCAGCTGTTTTCTGCCTTGGTGAGCGGGTTACGGTAGACAGACAGCTAATTTCTTTAAAAGGCCCACATGAGCTCATGCATGCTTCACCAAAAGTTGACAGGTATTGATAGAGAAAATTATGGTTGCAATTTTCGCGCTAGGCAGCCTACGTTCCTTGTGCAAGCTGCTTCTACTTGCCCTGGAATTTGTGCTGCCACAAGTCAAACAGCAAATAAGTGGATGGCGTGAAAAGAAAAATATGCCAATAGCCACCCGATAGAAAAATAATTAGCTTGCCACAACATGCCGACCAGTACAGAGGGTGGCAGCTACACATAGGCAAGTATGTAAGAGCAAAAAATGTGCCTGGAATGATAAACAGGCCCAATTACCTTGTGATTACTTTAGAGCAGTGAGTCCAGCCGCGACACTTCCATCAGGGGACATTGTCGATTTGCTTTTACAGAGCGGCAGGGACGTAGTACGTACGTACGAATGTATGCATATTATTTAAGCTAAAGCTTTGTGCTAACGGTCGCCTACTGTACATGGGCACTGCTTGCCATGCTACTTACGTATGTCCCGAATATTTTGCGCATTGCTTTGTCGATTGCTTCTGAAACAACTTTCCGCATAGATATAAAATGTCATGTGGTGTCAGGGACACTCAAGGTCTGCCAGCTAAGCATAGATGGAGCAGGTTGCAATAAAAGAAAAGAGCTTGTGCCCTGCTCTTGCTGCTTGGCCTGACGGCTGAGAAACCTGTCAACCGTACGTACATGTACACGCTGTGGCTTGTGCATTAGCTGCCGTTTCTGATTATCTTCTCAGAGAATTATTTTGGCATGAAGAGGGAAACAAAAGGAAATTGCGTTCCGCCCCATAGTTTCAAACCTGCTTCGAAGTTTATGTCCGCTACTTGCGCCTTTCATGTTCGAGGTAGTGCAGTACCGTATTTTTGGGTGTATATCCCCCCTGAGTATATCCCCCCCAGTGTATAACCCCCATTGGCAAAACATAAATTTTGTCCTATGTATATCCCCCCTGGTGTATAACCCCCCCATGTACTGGAAGGTACCTAACCTACCTATGTAAGCTGGTCATAAGCTAGCTATAGCTACTCCTACAACATGCTACCATGCCTATAAGCTTAGCTGAGCATGTCTTATACTAGACTAACCCTAAAAAGGACATTTTTGAGGGTCGGTGGTGCCGGGAGTCGTGGGTCAAAGGGGAGGTGGCCAAGAGCTGCTCAGCCTATGTTGAAGCGACATCAAAAATAGGTTGATAGAGCCCATTCCAGATCAAATTCGCCCTATTGCAGCTGAGCTATCACCACAAATGCTTTTACTGTGCGTATTTCCTTTGGCAGAGATGGACAATAATACATATGTTGAAGCACATTTCTCATATTCGCCCTATGTACTGTATGTGCTGAACCTCGCAAGGGTGTGGTGTGGGTGGGGCGCTTTTTTCTGCTAATCTTCAGCTTCCCATCAGCAAAAAGTATCAAAGCAGTTTTCCGTTCTTTTTCCCTTCGTCTTTGCTCCTGTGTCTGTCTTCTGTTGCGCCAGCTGATGCTTATGTAAGCGTGCAGCTTCCTGGCTAATTTTCAGACGCTTCTTCGAGTTTTCGCTATGCCGTGAAGCCTTGAAACAATGTCAAGCTCTGGCGCTAAGGAGGGAGGAGGAGTCGGTTTCCTGTGGGCTTGGTAGCAGGGTATATCTATCTTTTCGCGATCTTCTCAAGGCGAAAAGGCGGAAAACGGATGAGGAATTCGGCCTAGGAGGAAGGGAAGCAAAGCAACGCATCTTAAAAGTTTCTGTCCATATGTTTAGAGCCCATGCGGCAGCGGTCGTATGTATGTACGTATGCTACATTACATACCACGCCTTTTCCAATGTTCTCCCTCCGCGCCTTATTCCTGGCGTATCATTACATTCCGAACTGATTGGGACATAAATCAGCTTGCTGCACATTCTAGTGGATGCGGCGGCTACTTTGCTGGCCTCTAAAAGTTTTTCACACTTCCCTACCTTGATCCGCGCTTACGTACTATACTGTACGGTAGCCAGTCGGGTAATACGGGTAAAGTTGGTAACCTTTCTCTTGTCGGGAAGCCTCTCGAGACTTGAATATTCGGCAGATAAAAGGTTGGAAAGCAGAACATGGGTGGTGTCCGGTGTGCTGTATGTACTGTACATAATATTTATTTCTGGCCCGAACTACCCAATGATTTTGGGTAAGCAACCATTGGGCCAATGGTTGCCTACCAGGGTAGCCTGAATCACATTCTGCCCACACCAACTCCGTGCTTTATTTATGATCGGTCTGAACTGCCTCGATCTTACATTTCCAATCATCCATCTCTGGCTGGATGGCTGTGCGAAAATGCCCATTTTGTTGAACTGCCTTCTACGCCCGTTGTTCTTCTTCCTCCTTTGTGTACGTGATATGGCCTGAGGCTAAATGCAGGCGATAGATTCGTGGCAGGTGTGGCATTTTCTTAGATAAATGCCTCGATCTTTTCGCAACAGCTGCTCGCAGTGAGCCAGCTCGGATCCCCGCCTCTCCGGAAACTGCTTGTTGCTTTCGCCATTTTGCTCCTCTTCGCATCTATCTGACGCTAATAGGGCGAGAGGACAGAGGAGGTTTGTACGTAGTTGTGGGAAAGTTCTTCAGCTTTTTTGTAGCGGAATTTTGCCACCCGTCTCGAAAACTGTCGACGGAAAATATTGTATGTATGCACAGTATAGTATATGCATGCATACGATGCTGAGTTGTGTATATGTACTGTACGTACGTACGTATGTAGTGTCGCCTGATAAACGTTAGCTGCTTATAGGCTAAATTCGAAATTTATCTAATTACTGAGCTTACATAAAGCTCCGAGGGGTATGTATCATCGTAATGCATAGAGCTCTACGTCATACATAATAGTACATAACGTTGTGTGAGTTGACTCTCCGGCGTGCGAATGATTTTGCAAAGGGCTTCCTTCCTCTAATATGCACCATGCTACCCTACTATATCATGTACTGTGCGTGCTGTCTAAACATACACATTATAGAAAACATGACATTTCAGCTACCCATAAAAAGTTTCTTGTTGGGGCATGTAATGTACGACGTATGTACAGTATGTATGGTATGTGAATGCGCGCCTTTTCGATATATCATCAGAAAATGTCTGCTTCATGTAGTAGGGTTTGACTAGGGTATGTAGTCAATTGAAACTTGATCCAACACACCAGCTAATTGATTGTGCTTGTAAAACGTTTTGCTGTTTGCCTACATAGACATGTTACCAGATTCTATGTAATAGCAAGTAATAGTCATTGAAAATGGAAGCGCATTCCCCTATGTTTCAGCAAGATGAAAATATGACTGACTGTGCTGGCACCAAGGAACAGACATTTTGCATAATTTAGCTCAGTTTCTCAAAAGTTACACTTCCAGCTGGCCATGACTTGTTGACATTTTGTTGCGCTCCTATCAGCTCACTCTACTGCTAAAGTTTGGAGTAGACTTTGAAGTAAAATGCCATCTCAAATTGCTCCCTGCAGCGGCCCTAGAATTATTGCACTCTCCGGCTGCTCTCCAGTCATTCTCCACTTTTTTCTGCTGCTGTCATGGCTCTCTTCGCATCTCTCGTGGGTTGCAGAAGGTGTGTTTATCGACAGCCCCATTTGGGACATGCAAAGCCTGCGGGAACACTGCGATGGCAACCCCGTAGACTGGATCTGCAATCCGGATCACCTGCTGCACGAGAGCGAAGTGCGAAACGTGAATCGATTCTTGCAAGAAATTGCCATTTTCGGCCATCCTCCGCATCGCTGCTACCTGGAAATGCGAGTTGTACTGACGAAGCACGTAGCGGAGCATCTTCGATTCAACGGCGGCAAAGCGAGCGAAATGACCATCCTGCCCAAGTCGCTGGCCAGTCAGTGGTTCAAGTTTTTCCATATCAACGAAGATGAGAAAGAGGGCCCGTGCTGCCACGCCGTCATCCTCGTGACGACCATGTACGAAGGGCGGCTGAACTACGGCATCGCCATGTGCGATCGATTCGGCCTCGATCACTGCCACCTGCGCAAACTCTTCTGGAATCACGCCAGCGGCCTCTTCGATCGGAGGTATATCCGATTCGGACTAAAAGAGTTCTGGAAAGATCTCCTGCTGGAGTACCAAGAGCCCAGCAGCTGTCCAAGTGTGTTCGCTGCTCAACAAGCTTCCGTCAGTCAGGCCCCGCCCCAAACCCGCATTCTCATCCTCTTCATGAGCATACCGTCCCTACTCTTCGCACTTCTGCTAAGGGTCTAGGTTTCGAGGTTTTTTTTAGGGTTCCTGTATACGAGGTTCTTTTGTAGCGTTAAGCCATCCAGCCAGATCTGAAATAGTGCAATCAGGGTCAGTAGAATGATTGTCACAGCTAGGAGTGAACATATGGAGGCGCAAGAAGGTTTTTACGATCGTATTCGACAAATGGACGATAAACTGCCAAAAGTTATGCCACAACGTACATAGTTTTGTTTGTGCGTTCACCGTAGGATACATTGCATACCATGTATGTTTTAGCTCTATGTATGTATGTATGTAGTACATAGCTTACGACAATGTGTATGTAAACGTACTATCAGTAACTTTACGTTTTGTGTAGAGTGTAGATGTACATACAAGTGCACAAAACTCAATGCATTCAAAGTGTTGGTGTTGTTGAAGTACCTAATGATCAGTATTTTCGCAAATTTTTCTCGCTTTCTGATGGAGTCAGCAATAAGTCTTTTGTTTTTGCATCTTTGGGTAATAAAAGGAGAGTTGATGACTGTCACATTCGAGCTATTGCTCTTTTTTGGCTTGATTGCGGCCCAAAAGTGGGAAGGAGAAGCGATAAATTTTCCAAGGGATTTAGCTGAAAAACTCCCGAACGGGCGGCACCCTGCAAAAAGTGCTAGCAGCAAGTCATGTATAGTGTATACACATTACATAGGTACGTACACTCTTACTTTTATCAATGCGACCTTTCAAAACGTCAACAATTCCCACAGGACGTTAAGAAAAGATAGCTTGGTGTCCGCATAAGATAGAGCATCTATGGCGCAAAAAGATATGGGCGCATAAAAATTACCAACACGACAAGTTGAGCAATATGTGGCATAATGCAAGCAAAAGCACCCATAATCACTTCAAGGATTATCAATCCTGTGGAATAAACAGTTTTGGAAGTGTCACCAAGGGAGCATGCACAAAATACGTCAGGTGGGAGGGGAGGGGAGGGGAGGGGAGGGGAGAGGAGGGGAGGGGAGGGGAGGGGAGGGGGGGTCCCCCTCACCCTGGCCCACCAGCCTCTGACGTCAGTCTGACGGGGGGGGGGGGGGGGGGGGGTTTCCATCCATTTCGGCTGAAAACCACCTGACGTCATTTGTGCATCATACCCAACTAATACCCGCCGTCCGCTAATAACTTCTTGACGAATTCCCCGTGATCGCACTCGCTGCCTTCTACCCACCATTCCTGAAGGGATTTGTAAGATTTCTCTGGCAGGGACGAATTCCATAGCATATCGCACAGCCGACAGAATCCGGTCAAAGTCTCCGGTCCACCTCGATTACTGACCTCTTCGTACTGCGTTCGCCATTGGAAATGCTTCAGGTACAGCTCTGGATTGTTGTGAAGATTGTGGAGATAGGCTGCCAGATGATTCGGACTCTTGAAATCGTCCAGCGCAATGAAAGAGTCGTTTGGCAAGAAGGCTGTGTAAATGCTTCTCTTGAGCACGATGGGGACAGTGGGCAGTTGCCATCGACCCCAGAGTTTCTCTGTAACGTAATCCTTGCAGATTGCGTTCTCCAGTGCCAGATGGAACTTGTACTCCCGTCCAATCAGCTCTTCGCAATCTGCACCGCGATTTTTCGGACATGCGTCCTCCCGTCCGCATTTGCCGAAAATGTCCACCGGTGTGAGTCGGGCCAAAATCTTCACGTAGTCTTCCCGTTTCGAGTACGTGTTGCAATGGGACACCATCCAAATGGAGATCTTCTCCTTTTTCTTAAACAACGACCGCCAACCATCCATTAGCCTTTTGGTGTTGGACTCGTTCGTGTGCTGCGTGCGTTTCCTCAGAATCTTGTAAGGGTATGGCACATCGGAATCTAGACGGTAAGTCATTGTCCAATTTATGAAATTCGGAGGTATCAAATGAGCTGCGGTGCTGTACAGAGGGTTTTCATGGGAGAGAAAGACGTATCGCTGATTGCTGGCGCGATATCGAGGCAAATCCTGCGGGTGAAAATCTTCCATGCGTCCGTGAAATACGACGGCGTCCGCGCGTTTCAGGTTTTTGCGATCGGAACTAAAGGCGCATTTTTGATACACCCAATGTGGACAGGAACCGAAATAGTGAGCCTGGGTCATTGGTGTGTCGAAGAAATTGGTCCAAGCGAGGATGAGCTTCTTGTTTTCAGCTATCGACCACGAATCAGGATCAGAAGTTTTGCGAACCGTCTAAAAAAGAACGAATAAACAAAGATGTGTATCCATAATCCTGTGGAGATAATAATTCAAGCATCTAATAGCGTAAAAAAGGTGAATCAATTTGTAAAGCCAGTGGAGGTGGAGGGGTTTAGGCATAAACTTGACACGGTACCATTGGTCAACCCCTGGAGACAATGTTTCAGCATTCAGTAAAGTACTTACATTATAACACATGCGAATGCGACCAATCAATTACGGTGAAACTCTGTGGAAAAACATACATTGCAGCGGTGCAAGCTTACCGAAGTCGGTCGTTTTCTTATGAGCAAGTTCAGCATGCAGATGAAGAATGCAAAAAGCAGCACCAATGCGGAAGCTTTGAACGCGAATCGTGAGCACGTCATCATCGCAATTTTCCATCCTATGGCATGCCCCGATAGAACATAGAAGGGCAACACTGAAGAGAAGAGTCAGTTTTGTAATAAGTCAGCTGTATCAGGTTCATTGCCACTTCAAATTCAAAATCGCAAAGACAAAAAAACAGTAGGAGATTGCAGTTGTTATGCAAATATTGACCCAGCAAACCAACTCTCGCAGCTGACTCATGCCAAATTTTTATTGTAATCTTCATATCTCCAGCATAATCAATAATTATTACTCAAACAATCACTTTAGAAAAAGGTTCACATCACAGCCAATATTTGATTGATTAGCACAAAACAATGAGATTACTACTGCTCCAACGATTTCACAGCCACTGCAAAAATACTGCTTTGGTTCCAGTGTGCTTCCAGTGACACATTCTGATTGCACTGTTTCCTGTCATGTTCATAGGCCTACGTACAGTAACATTACATTAACGAAACTAATTCAATTATAACAAATCACTGAACCGAAGTTCTACTGGACTGTCTTTGAGTGATGCCTTGTTCCTTTATTCGCCGAGGCATCTGCTGCTCTTGAGCTGGATCAGGTAGCATCTGCTCATCCTCCTCCTCCTCTTCCTCCCATTCAGTGCGCAATTCTGAGCAGATACTGGTGTACAGATAATCCCAGGTCCAGGCATTCGGCTCATCTTTCACATCGGACTCCGGGCAGAGAAACTTGGTCAGCAGGCTCAAATCTACAAAAAAGCATCAAAATAATTCTGGAGATAAAAACCGCTTTGTTTTTCATACCAAGAATGCACAAAATCTTTATTTTTGCTGATCTTACGTGCATACGCACTATGTACCTATGTGGTTTATCTGCACATACAGTACGTAAGTACATACATACCGATATCTTCCAATGACGCAAAGGCTGAATGTTTCATCAGCTGATTGTCCAACTCGCGATAACTGGCCACTCGATTGACAGCCACGCTTGGAGCCTGTGCAACGTGGGTACCGAAACCAAAGGATTCAACCTGCAAACAAATCAATCCCATTTTTCACTCACAGCATCAATTATTCATCTTTTTTGGATGAATCTGCAAGGACGATGTTTCACACATCCATATATTGTATACTCATCTGCCACATAGGTTCAAGTTTTTCCCGGTGTAGTATCCGCAAACAAGATGACTGTTCGTTCCATGCAGCAAAATCCACCAACTTTTTGCCACATTCATAAAACCCATAACTTTTACCTCTTCCAGCTGCGGTATATCCGGGCTATCCGTTGATCTCCGGGGCCCATCGCCACTATCCAGCTCCACAATTCCACCACTGTCCTTTCCTCCCTTCTGCTTTCTTCGGTCCAACACCGGCGTGGAGCTCTGATCCATCAGATTGGTGACGGCGTCGGCTTCGTCTTCTCCGCTGCCGTCTTTCGCCTTCTTTCCCTTCCGACCGAAGGAAAAGCGACGGCCAAATGCCGTGCCCGGGCGACCGCTGGCGTCACCGCCGCCGAACAGACCTACATATGAAGAAACATGGGCGATAGGGAAAATGAAGGAAATGAATGAACAATGATGGCAACAGGGCATGACGTACTGTACTGTACTACTGTACGTACTTTACTTACACTATGTACGGTACTGTGGGGTAAACCCGGACACTGGGGTAAACCCGGACACCTAGGATATCTCAGCAACCACACGACCGATTGAGACAAGTATTCTCCCAATCGATTCCTTGAACTCTCCTCTTTCAAATGAGCTACCATGTTCGTCATTTGCTGAAACGGCACGTTCAGAAAAGCTTAGGTGTCCGGGTTTACCCCGTGTCCGGGTTTACCCCATAGTACCCACCTACGTATGTACTAGGATGGTCATGGTGGAATGAAATTGGGCAGTGAGAAATTTGAATGAGTGCCCCTGATGATATACCGTATTTACCGGTGCATAGCCCCAAGGGGAAATGCAAAAATTGAGAGGTCCTATATGGGGCTATGCATAGGAGCTATGCACCGCACCGGTAAATACGTGTTGATGTACTGTACGTACTTTACTTATGTAGGGTACTATGGGGTAAACCCGGCCATGGGAAAATCCGGAAAATCTATGCACCGGTAAACCCGGCCTACGCTTGAAGGCTGCATATCTCACCAACCATAACCAATACACCGATTGAGATGAATTAGGACGTCAATCGATTCTTGAACTCTCCTCTTTCAAATGAGCTATTTGGCTTTTCTTTGCTGTGAAAGCAAGCTCAAAGGAGCTAAGATGGCCGGGTTTGCCCCACAGCACCCTATACGTATGTAGAATGGTCATGGTTTTTTGTGAAATTGGGCAGTGAGAAACTTGAATGAGTGCCCCTGAGTGTGATACAGTACATACAAGTAGGTACGCCACGTCGGACCCAGTTGCGATTGAACTTAGTCAATTGGTGTCAGGTCAACCACCAACCAAAAAATCGAAAGAACCGCGTTAAAAACGTGTCAAAACTATGGTCCCTCTGCTGAGTGCAACTTTTACGCACAAGCACAGCCTGTTTCCGGCTGATGCCCCGTTCGCCAGACGTCCGTAAATCCGTCCGTCCGTCAACCCGTATACGGTTGACGTGGGGTTGGGTTGACGGACGGACACGTTACGGGTTGACGAACCGAACGGACGGACGGACGGACGGATTTACGAACGTCTGGTGAACGCGGTATGAACAGGAAAAGATTCCCACAAAAAACAACCTCTTTTCAACTGCGCAGCTTACTCAGCTTTTTCGGCGGTTTCGGCGTGGTTCCAGTCGCCCCCGCCGCCGTTCCGTTGGCCAACGTGTTTGCATCGTCCAGGGTCAAATCCAGATCCTCCTTGCTCTCCTTCCTTCCCCCCGTCCGCTCCCTGCTCGACCCGCGACTGCCGGGCCGTTTGGCCAAGAGGCCGCTGAGGGGCCGCTTGACGGCCTCTTTGATGTTGGACGGACTGGGATCTCGCAACAGAGCCCCCAGGCGAGATCTGGGCCTCTCCGGAGGAGAGTCCGGACCCCGCTCGCCTCGCACCCGAACGCTGAGCGTTTGATCCAAATCTGCAACAGCACAGCACGACAGTAAGAATTGGAAATAGCCGCCCGATTATCTTGGTGGAATAGTTGGGGAAACAATCAAGCAAGACCGTGTTTGTGTTTGCCGACTTTGGCGCCAACGCGTAAAGTTTTTACAAAATGTGCGCAGGTTCTTCATATTGTCCATTATTGTCCCTCCCGACGAATTTGCATGGACGGTTTTCAGAAATCCATGCAATGCATTTCCCATCATTTAGATTAGCCGCACGAGGGACAGGCTCCCGAAGCGAACGAAGATGCGTAACGGATTACGGTAGGTTACGTACGTAGTAAAATTACTAAAAATTTACTAAAAACGAAAACTAAAAAAAAAACTAAAAACTAAAAACTAAAAACTAAAATCTAAAATCTAAAAACTAAAATCTAATTTACTAAAAACGAAGACGACGACGCAACACTCGCGTCGTCGTCTTCGTTCGCTTCGGGACCCTGTTCCTCCTGCGGCTAATCTAAGTGGTGAGAAATGCATGGTGGATAAGGATGTCCATGAAAATCGAAAATGTATTGCAAAATGCAAAACTCGAGACTCGACCTTGATTGTGTGTAGCTGTACCCAACAAAACATAAACATGAACTGACATACCGTCCAAGTCTGGCTCAATGTCCAATGGAGGTGGGGAATCGGCGTTGGGTCGCGACTTCTGCGGCTTTTTGGACTTTTTCGGCGGACTCTCCTTGGTCTTCCGCCGTATTTTGGCCTTGATGGGGCCGTCGCCGTTCGTACTGCTCGCCATTTTATTTGCTCTGCAAAAAGGTACAATTTTTTGAATCAAGTAAAGATAAAAAAATAAAACATCGATCGGAATTTATTTTATATTTACTAAACTAATAGTTTGGTTGTGAGGAGTTGACTGACGAATATTGTTTATATTGATTTTAGAATTCCACGCAAGATGGCGCGCGCGGCAGAATATTTTCCTACGCAGCCAATCAGCACTGTCGTTGCGCGTGACGTCACCTGCGAGGCGAATAAATAGCGAGCGCTCGTCGCTCTAGCGCAGACGGCAGAACCGTTCTAGCGGCGAGCGAAGGACGGTCTGACGGACAGATCAGACAGATATCGGGTTCGAACTCGCTATCGATTCGATCATTATCGATTGAATGCCAACAGAAACGGTGAACGGTTTATCACAGAAACTCTTGGGAGCTCTGGAGAATGGAGGAAGCAAGAACGTAAGTTATTTCAGGCCTACGTTATCTTGTGAAGCAGAAAATGTATGTGAAAACGTATGGAGAAGCAGTTTACGAAGCAGCTACGCAGCTTTCTGCCATCATTTTTTGTGAATAACCATCGTTCAGGTGTGATTTTGTGGTGAATGAATAAAATTTGATGAAATGATACGGTATGTATTTTGTCCTCGTGGTCTGTGTCATTTGTGAACAAAAAACGTGCTGAAACAACGTTACGCGTCGTTTGTGAACCAAGAACCCGCTAAATTTATGCAGAAAGCTGCGTGCTGCGCAAAAAAAGTTCAAAGTGTTAAAATGGGGGAACAGAGTTACGTAACTTACATACAGGGTGTTTTTTGTGTATTTTTAGGAGGCGCTGGATATGGCCGCAGCCCTTGACGTGATTTCACAGCTAGAATCCATAGAAATCAATAGAGAAATATTGGAGGTAATCAAACCGATTGGTGAGATCAGTAATTTCATACATAAGCATAAGAATGTGAAACTTGTAGCGAATGCGTACAAATCATGGTAGGTACGTACCTCTGGTAAACAGCAGGTAGACTCGTAAGTGTGATGTTTCAAATATTGCAAGCTACAGGTTTCGCATGCAAATGAAGTTGGGAGTGGCATAAAAGCACAGAACACAACACAGGCAATGAAGCAACAAATTGGACACGTTTTGGTCTTCGGTAGCACGAGAAACCAATTTCCGCCCTTTTAGTTTTTGTTGGCGTAAGATTTCTCTTGATTCATCGCAATAACGCAGAGAATTTGTTCAAGCGCAAAATGGGAGAAAAAATATATGTGCCAAACACTGAAACGCTATTATGTACTTTCTGTTCAATAGTTGCACCCAGCTTTCTACGTTGGTCGGTCGCTTCAATTTTGAAGAATTTCAATGTTGCATCACTAGGTTTTTTCATTTGAAAAGGGAAGAAACGTCGTCTCATGTCAGTTTCCTTGCGAAATTTTCTTATCGAACCATACTCACTGTACCACTACCTACGCCTCTCCTTAGTTTGCGATTGCAGCGCCATCTAGCGTTGAATCGATAGCGCCAACGACCTACCATACGTACGTACACATACGCGCACAGACGTCCGTACATACACAACACAAGGCTGTGACGTTGCAAGGTTAATAGGGCGATCACATTCGGCCTCATAACTCTCTCAATTTCTTATTGAATTCGCTCAAACTTCTTATTTTACTTCCCTAAAGCATAGCGCACAAGAATTCGTAAGAATTTTCAGCTTACCAAATTCGCAGGTGGAGGAAAAGCCTCCAATAAGATGGTGATTTTCGATGGTAAAATTCCTCTCTTCGGCTGGTGCGGTGGAAAAATTTGCCAGGCGGAGCGTTCACATACGCGCACACATACAACGCAGTCTTCTTTCTTCATAGCGGGGGCCGCGCAGCGTTGTAACTACGGCGAGCGCGGAGTCAGCAAATTTCTTTCTCTCTGCTCCGCTGTCGGGTTTTGCGCTCAGCTCAGTGAATAATGGCGAACGTTGGCGAATTCAGCACGTACGTATCGCATGTGTGCAGTAGGTCGTACAACACAACATCCAGTTCAGTCTCTGTACGTACGTGGCGCATTGGACTGCGGGTTTCTGCTCCAACAAGGCTTGTATTATACCACGTACGTACATTACATACGCACAGTTGCTACTGGCAACGATCGATTTTATTACCCCTGTGCAAAAATCGCGTCATAACCTTTTGCTGGAGATAGTGCAGCGCAAGTCTGCATGACGTGGGGTATATGTACAGGGTGTTTCCTGTGTACTCGCGCGCTCTCTCTTTTCTCCCGCACTGTGTATTGCGTTGCCACACACGCTGAGCTGTGAGCACTGTGTCTGGTGTGTGTGTGTCTGCCTTGCCTTGCCAGCCTTCTCTCTCTCTCATTTCTGTTGGGACGGAGAGAGAAGGGTGGGTTGATGGGTGTTTGTTTGCGTCTCTCCCCTCACCATACTTTGCAGATATGGGGGAGCAGAACCCTGTAAAATAGCGACAATACGTATGTATGTACATACACACGGACAACACGTACAAAAGTACGAATACAATACGAGGCAGAAATGCATGAAAACACGACATGCAAAAGCGATGTGGGGGTGTGAAACTTGCAAAACGCTGCAAAATTATGTATGAAAATTTACATAGGTACTTGTATTTTCTCTGCCCAGGTGGCAGGTTTGTGCCTTGCAAAAGAACTGGGCTTGTTGCTCTTGTGAAAGAACTTGTGAAAACAGCCTTTTCAAAATGTACGTAACGTATGATGATGATACGACCAAAACTTGTACACGGGAAATCTTGGTCTTGCTGCATCATGTGCACGCCTTGTTCAGTTTTCTTTTGCTTATTCTTGGTTTGGTGATTACCAAGAATGGATACCTTTGGTTTTGTTCTAAGGTACGCTGCACGCTAGCTGTCCATTCCGTGTTCAACATTGTTCTATATCTTGTCTCCAAAATCACGTGCATGTCACGTTGTTCTGTCACATTCTTTGGATTCTATGTCAAAACGCGCGTACGCCCAGTTACTGCAGCGTGTCACCTGTATGTAGTACACCAGTATTTTGTTGGCCCATTTTCACCTTGTCTAGCGACCATTGTATAACTGACGGATATGACATAATGAGAATTTTTTCGGCTAATTACAGGTCTATAAATAAAGCTTACAGGTCACACCAGGTATGTATGTACTATTCCTGGTCACACCTGTTACATCAAGCGAAGCAATAGTAACGCGCTTTGTACACAATAAAATGAGCCAGTGTATGTACTGTATACGTACGTACTACATACCGTTGCGTGTGCATAGTTCGTTGAGCGCATACAAATTTTAAAACAAGCTGACCCATGCTTGTGGTACATGCCAACAACCACACTGGATGTGGATACACATTCTATTTTACTGCTAAGTTGCATGCTGCATACAGACCTCAAACATACGCTCACACACGCTAACGTTTATATTTGTTTAGGCTGTACTTGGTACCGTAGTATTTGTGGGTCGTGTGTAGCCCGGGGCTATTTGTTGTCTAATACAGGGGAAATGGGGAGGGGGGATAAATAATAGGCCAAAATATATTTTTGAGACTTGTTGTTTTGTTTTCAGGAGACGCGTATCGGTTTACGGGTGAACGAATTGCGCAAGCGGAGTGCGGCGGCGCATCCGGAGCTGTCCACGCGATGCCGCTCCCTGATCAAGGCGTGGCAGACGGTGGCCCGCGGGACACAGGCCCCACCCGTGCCCACCACCAGTCACACCCCCTCCGCCACCCCCTACACTGCCAAGCTGGGCCTGGGTCTGAGTCCCGCCGTCCGTCTTCGCCTGACCCCCAGCAGCGCAACCACCACGCCTAGCCCCACCCAGCAAACCGGACACAGTCCCAAGAACAAGCAGAAGACCCTTGGGGGTCAGGCCAGTGGTAGCTATGCGCCAGTTTTAGCAGAAACTGTGGTTTCTGCAACGCCTGCTGTATCTGTACCCTCGACGTCTGGCGCAGGAGGGGGTGGGGGCATAAAGAAACTGACGATAAAACTGGGCCAACCTGGAGAAGAGACGACGCTTACGAGGACTTTGAGTCCTGCCACGGCTCTAGATGGAGTGGAGTCGGCGGAAAATCGGCGAAAGAGGAAGCTGCAGGAAAGGTCGCCCCCCACGCAGGGGGCTGAGCCCCAGGCTACTACCCCACCGAATGGGGCTATCGTCGCACAGCAGCAGGGTCAGCAGACAACCGACAGCAATGCGGTTGGTGGTGGTTCACCGGCTCAGCCCCCAGCTGCCAAGAAGAAGCGGGGTCGGCCCAAGAAATTGGTCACATCGGCGGAGGAAGCTCTTGCTTCGAAAGAGGCGGATTTGATCAAGTTCCTTTCCTCCTCCGGTGGTCGACCGAGCAAGCAGAAGTCGACATTGGAGTACGTGGAAGCGATGAACGAAGATTTACCGGAGTACATGACTGTGAATCCCGTGGCGGAGCCGGCGGCAGAAAAGGAGGAGGAAGATGAGTGGATGAACCCCGACGCTGCGGTGGATGCAAATTCGGACGATGAAGGCGAAGAAGAAGCAGATGCACAGGAGAGGTACGAAGCGGTGTTGGATCTCCCTCCTAGGAGAAGGGGCAGACCTACGAAGGAGGAGACTTTGCAGAGGATGGGGCTCACAGAGGACCAGTACGAACGGCAGCGATTGAAGAAGAAACTGGAGCGTCTGCAACGACAGGAAGCCGTGGAAACGACCGAGGCGAGACGGCGCGAAATCGAAGGACGCATGGCGCAGGTTCAGCGCTATGTGAACTCGCTACGAAGCGTCCAGGAGGAGGATGAGGAAGTAGAAGAGGAGGTTGGCCAAAAAGGGCTGATTGCTGCAGCTGTTGAGAGCGCAAAAAAAGCTCAGGCTCCTCCCCAACTCCCTAAAGATCCGTTAGCGGTCAAACCGCCACCCGATTGGTACCAAATCTTGCCGCCGCTGGACTTTAGCGTTTTGCGTCTGGATGAAGCTTCGGTGTCATCAAGGAATCGAATAACGGACCAAGAATGTGACACTGCAGATACTACGGGTAGTAGGATATCAAAGGAAAGCGAGCGTGTGGAAGACGTGACCACCGTATCGAACTTATCATCACACGTTTCTGCTACGTCTTGCAGTAGCACCGAAGGAAGATCTCGATTTTTGCGGAAGGAAGGCGAAAGAGAGGTTATCGGCATGCCGTTTGTTGACGTGGGATTGCCGGATTTTGTGGAATATCGATTTCCGAATTCTACGTCGTTTCTGAGTGACTTGAACTTTGCCTACAGACCGAAAAGATTGCGAACAAGGTTGGAAGGTGGAGCTGTTACTAGAACGAGAAGCGCGACTCCGGCATCTGGCAGCAATTTGAGCGTTCCTCGTACCGCCAGTAGTGGCAAATAAATAGGGAAGCTTTGTAGACCAGTTGGTTTGGCACTGATTGAGTTCTCGGGGTAGGGTACTATGGGGTAAACCCGGCCGTGGGAAAATCCGGCCACCTAAGTTTCAGGGCTGCATATCTCAGCAAGAAATGGACCGATTGAGACAAATACTATATCAGTCGATTCGTTGAACTCTCCTCTTTCAAATGAGCTATTTGGTTCATCATTTGCTGACACAGCAACTTCAGAGGAGCTTGGGTGGTCGGGTTTTGCCCTATGGCCGGTTTTACCCCACAGTACCGTACCATAAGAAACATGGCCGTTTGAAATGATGAAATCCGTGGACGTGGTTAATTCAAAAGTCCATGTTTTTGATGGCAAGCAAACCCAGACCTCAATCAGCGCCATACGATACGGTCATTCATGGTGTTCTTTGAGTCGCAACCCTAAAAGTGCAAAACTGCCATAACCGCTGGAGAGTGGCTGGTTGTATGCAACAAAAACAAAAGATTCCTGAATATGACTGCACGTACATGAGGTACTGTCGAACGAAATCAATCACGTAAGTGAATGAAACTGGGCTCTACTGACCAGCTTACCGTACTCGTGCTACGTTCTTCACGCTTTGTTCATGTTTGTTCGTTTCGTATTTCTTTTTCGGTGATTTTCAGTTTTCTCGTGGCTTCACATGGCTAACATCATGTGAGATATGATGGTACATGTCGTGTACGTAACGTACTAATTAAAGGGCTCTCTTATACATTCAAGGGCTCTTTTTCACATGCAGGTGACTTTTATTATTTAGGTTGCAAAAATGGTGACTTTCTGTCTGTGATTTTTTTATTCAGTTTGCTGCGTACTAAAAGATCGGAAAAGAAGTGAAATAAAGTGTATTTTCGTTTTCTTGGATTCTTCTGTGTTCTGCTTCAATTTTCATCAAGTTTTCGTGAGGTTTAGCGGAATAAAAGCGCACATGAGGTATTTTTGAATATGCGCGCTTTGTACAGTATACTTTTGTGTTGCGTGCAGTTGTTCTAAAATCTATGCGGGACTTCAAGTTTTTCAGCACCTATGACAACAAAGAACGGTTGCTACTACCACTGGTTTTCGAGATGTTGCCAAATTTCAGCAAAATTCGTGAATTCCGGAAGAAATTTCAGCGCTTTTTAGGTAATTTTGACATATTTTTGTATCATTCATTTGTATGTTTGTTTCAGAAACGTTTGGTCTGTGCACTTTTGGAAGCTTCTACTTCGCGTTTTCTCGCAAGTTTTGGACGTCAACGCTACACCCGATACTGCAAAATACGTCTGTTCTGTTCGTCCTGTTACGACATCAGAGCGTATTTCTGTACCAAGATTTCTGCGTGTATTTTGGAAGAATTTTTTTCCTGCTAAGCGGTGTGTATTCAGATTTGTCCTCTGAATTCTTTCACCTTCACCGCAAGAATTCTGTTGTGTTGCAGAGAATTTTCTGTGTATTTTATTCCTATAGCTGATTTTCGGCAGCGTGTATTATGTTTTTACGTGCGCCGAGTCATTTATCAACTGCAAATAGTGCCGTACAGATATTATTATTGTTATCATCTTCGTTGCTGTTGAATTTTTCTTCTGCTGTATCAAGAACTTTGCTCCATCGACGAGCTCTACTCTCTTTCTTTCCTTCGTATTTCTATTTCTTGTTGCTGATTCTACGCGTCTTCCCATGAGTTCCTCAACGTTCAATCCAAGAGCCAAGAATTTTCAGCAGCAGCATCCCCGTTCTTCGTTCACTCGGCAGCCCAGTCAAGGTGCGTATGAATTCTTGGTATGACGCCGCGTTCACCAGACGTCCGTATATCCGTACGTTCGTTCGTCAACCCAGTATATGGTTGACGTGGGGTTGGGTTGACGGATGGACGGATGGACACGTTGCGGGTTGACGAACGGACGGACCTACGGATTTACGGACGTCTGGTGAACGCGGCATTATTCGCCATTCTCTTTTGAAGTGACCGAAACAGTGGAAACTGTTCGGCGCTCATTCTCGCGTGGGAAATGGGTGTTTTGTAGGGGAACTTCAAAAGATAAGCTCGTGTGAATTGAATAGTGCGCTGCACACGTGACGAGTATTACAACACTTACGACCGTGCGAAGTTGTGAAACTAATTTTATGCGAATGTAAAAAAGTGAAGCTTGTAACTCAAAAGGAAAGCTCGGAAGTTCAATCTCACCGTGTGTGTAGCGCACTAAATAAAGAATGCTACGTTTGGAAATGATGTTTCACCATAAGACATACAAACTGGTTATACAGAACGGTATGGCGGCAGTTATGAAACGCATGGATAGGATGAGTTAGCGTGCTGACGTAAACTGCGCAAATGCGAGCGGAAAAGTAAGTACGAGGGAGGAAGTGACTCATCAATCGTACAATGAGCACACTTTTTGCTTCGTCGCCGTACATTTGCTTGCACCGTCGGCATGGTGAGAAGTCAGCAGCGTATTCGCATTCCATGCGGATTTATTAGAGGGTATGTGTGTATTATTTGTGGTTTACACTGTATGTATGTTATGTCTTTGGTTTTGTTTCAGAGCAGCAAGAAGCGAATAATAACGGTGGAACAGCTCCACTACAGTTTGTGACGCCACACGCACCGGTGGTGAGTCAATTCCGTCTTTATCGGTTGTACGCGGGGTAATTCGGGCCACCTTATCCCATTTCCTGTTGGGAAGAACGAAGAAGTGAATGTGTAATCTCTAAATGAGCGCTTTCACCAGACCTGCCTAGGAAGAACGTTGCGCAGCTGTAGCCTGCACCTAAACGAAATAGGGCCGGAATTGCCCCAGGACACGATTTTATCTGAGTGATACCGGGTTCACCGTACGTCCGTAAGGTCCGACATGTCTAGGAGTACATGGCACCACAAACGATAATGTACTCCAAGATACGTCGGATACGGATGACGGACGTATGGCGAACGCGGTACGACGAGAACAAATCACGCCAATCATGCATGATTGTTTTGCGTTTTGTATCGCTGTTGATATTTCTCTCTGACTGTCATCGCATTTTTTGCCTTCGGGCGGCTGTGGGCCGGTCGCTTCCGTGTGATTTGTTTTCTCTTGCGACCCATCCAGCCCACTCACTACAAAGCAAAATGGAGGGGGAGGAGGAGGTAGAGGCTGTGATTGTTGACTGCTTGCAGATTCCTTCTGAGAAACAGTCGACCAATATGCGACAAGGACAAGGACAAGGCCAACAGCAGCAGTTGCGCGCCGCTTACCAACCTCATCAGCCGCAGCCTCGCTTTCAACCTGCCTATGCTGCGTAAGTGTTGTATCTATTTACGAGTTGCAGTAACGCGGATTGGGTTGGTCGATGGTGACCCTGCGGTATAGAGTGAAAGTTTAGATCAATCAGTTGACTTCGCTTCTTTTGTAGTCACCGATCCAACAAACTTTCACCAAATACCGCGGGGTCGCCATCGACCAACCCAATCGTGTTACTGCAACTCGTCCATATTCTTCTTCCATCTTTATCCCATCGGAAAATTTGTCCAGCAGGCTGTGTTCTGTATGAGCTGCGAGACCTCGCTATCGGAAGTATACTGCAGCGAAAAAAATGAAGATGGCAACGAGAAACACGTTGAGTTCTCATAGCACAGAACACAGGCTGCTGCACGTTTTTTTCGATGGGATAGAGGCGGATTTTCTGTGGGATGGCATCGGTTAACGAACTGTATCACTAGGTACCCTGCACACATCATTGTGACTGTGAACTTGGAAGTTTTTTGTTTTTAGTTTTGAGCGTTAACCCTTGTTCACACACGCGAAATTTGTCTCCCATACGGTCGTGATTTCACCGTGAATTTACTCTCCTCTCCATGTATGTAGTAGTTATGTAGCATGGGACATCATCGCCAGTGGCTTGAATGAAGTTACTCCCTCCGCGATTTGAAAGTAATGTTTTTCGTTCGATTGCATATTATTCCGGTCCGATTTACTTCGCTTGCAGGCATCAGATGGTGTTCGTGCCGGCGGCGGGTCACCAGAGCGCGGGCGCCAATCCGCAGCTGACCATGCCGCCCAACAGTCGCATCACGGGCCCCTCCTACCTGCCGCAGAACCCCAACCACCAGTATTTCAGCGTCACGCTGCCGCCGCAGTCCCAGCACCTGGCGCCCGCCGCCCACCAACTGCACCACTACGCAACGGGAGCCGCGGCGGCGGGCCAGTACCCCCTGCCCACCCACCAGCTCATTCCCACGATGAACGGAGCCATGCCGACGGGGCACAACGGCGTGGCCTACGCCCAGTTCCAGCAACCCCCCGTCTCCTACTCCCCTGCTCAGCCCCCACCCGCCCTCACCCCCACCGCAGCCCCCTTCCAACCGCAGCAGCAGGGCACGGGGGCGGGGGCCGGGATCACCTCGGTGGCGGGCTCTGCCGGGGGGCAAAGCAGCCTTCATCAGATGCAGGCTTCGCAGCATTCGGGTGGGGGCATGAGCTTGCAGGGCCCGCCCCCGTCCCAGGGACCGCTCGGTATGCTGCAGACTCCGCAGGCTTCGGTGAGCCAGCCCCACATGGTGCAGACCAGCGTGGCCACGTCTATGGGCGGGGGCGGGGCCGGCGGTGGCCTGCTGGTGCAGACTGCGGGCGGAGGCGGCGGGATGAGTCTGCCACCCCCGCCGCAGCCGCCGCCGGTGAAAAAGGCCAAGTCGCACGTGCTGGCGATCGTGGACCCGACGACGAAGGAGGTGGTGAACTCGGAGGCCCTGCAGCGCCTACAAGCATCCGCCACTCCGCCCGGCGAGACGCTGTCAGAGCTGATGCAGCAGAGAGGCGTGGTGGTGGGGCAGCAGAGCCCGTCGGATCGCACCATTCAGACGCCGAGTCCCAAGAGTCCCTGCTCCACGGTCACGGAGTCGATACAGGGCGGAGGCAGTCAGCCGCCGCTGGCTCCTGCGCCTACTCAGCAGCTGCAGCAAACTCATTTGCATCAGCTGCATCCGCCGCCTCCTACTCATTTGATGGCTGCTCAGCAGCAGATGCAGCAGTCTGCAGCAGCGGGACAACTGCAGCAGCAAGCTGGTCCGCATGCTCATCTGGTGGAGCTTGTGGACCATGCGCAGCAGCCGCCGCAAAGGGTGGTATTAACTGCGGGAATGAGCGGCGCACCGACTGCAGAACTGGCTCAACAGCCTCCGCCTTCCATTTCACAGCAGCAAGCGTTTGCTCAGCATCAGAAACTGCAGCAGGGCGACAGGAGAACAGTACCGCCGCCGCCTATGGAACCGGTGGGGGTAATAAGGACATCGCAGTTGACTGGAGGGGAGCGTGCAGAGCCGAGCCCGACCCAGGTGCGCAGCGATTTCACCAGCATGATTCTGCGGTCGGCGGTGGGAGAAACGACGCAGCAGCCCAAAGCGCAGGCGGACAGCTGGAAGCAGCCGAAGATGCAGACAGAGAGGGGCGACGTGCTGTATTTCGGCAATTTTGATGCCATGGACGATGAAGAGCCCACCAGTGCTCCTGCGGAGGAGGAAGTTGTGGAGGATGCAAGAAAGGAGGAGGGGGAGGAGGAGGTGCAGCCTTCTTCTACTATTCCTCATGTTCCAGAGGGAGAGGAGAGGAAAGAGGAAAAGGAGGTGGATGAGGAGGCATCGAAACCTGAGACCAGTCAGCAACAGATCAACGAGACAGGTGAGCAAAGGGGGAGGGGGGGGGGGGGGGGGAAAAAAAAAAATTTCCCCTTTTCACCTTCCGGCATCTCCCATATCTACCATACAAATTTTGCGCCTCTAGAAGCTAAATTTTGGGGCGCAAATGGAAACTGGGGGGAAAGGCCACCACCCCCAGGGGGGGAGAGAAATTGCTACTCAACTGTATGTGACGGAGTTGGTGGATGGATGGATAGCATTAGTTGAAGGAAAGGGGTATGTACTGCACATGGGTACTTAGTAGCTTGGTAGGGGAGAGAAGAAAGGCTGCAGGTGATATTATTTGTGTGGTAAAATGACGTGGGAAGGAAGTATGTGACAAGTTGAGTATTTTGCGTCTTTTCCATAGTGTACGTACGTATGGTACTGTTTGCCGTTAGGCTGCTGTTTGGACTATTTTACTACTGCCTTTTTTCTCTTGAGATCAATCCATACAGTTTTATAGCTAAAGTTTTTCTTTTTTTAGCTGTTGAACAATAAGCCCACGCCCTCGGTTTTTTATTTTTGTCGAATAAGGTATGTATGGGAGGGGTTATGTGAGCATGGTGCATCATGTCGTGTATCTGTTTTCGCCTTCTCTGCGCTTCTAGCTACAGTACATACATACTTCTTATTTCCGTGAAGAGGAAAAAAACAGTTGACAAGCGAAGCCTTGAATACGTGCCAAGGGAGAAAATGAGGTCGTTTTCTATGAAGAAGCCTTCAGTTAGATTCCACAACCATTATGTTGTGCACGATATGCGGTATCGGTATGTATGTATGTGATGTACATACGATGAGAATTTGAAGGACGCTCGTTAGTATGTGCACTCATTTGCACTACAGGCAGGCTTGTTTTTGTTCCAGCGATTTTTCCTTGCTCTTTCGTACGCGATAGGAAGAGGGAAGTGTGTTAGTGGTTGGAACAGTTAGCAAGGAATAGGAACAGCTAAAATACCACTGTAAAAGATGGAGATGCTTCGCTTATTTTATTGAAATTTAGCAAGCATCAAAGCAGGCTTCCACATTTATGTGTACGTATGTATGTACGTTACGTACGAACACTTGATGATTGTGCTTTGCTTGCTATTCGCGCTCCTAAAACCTACACTCGCAGTGTAGGCGCTGTTACATAATAGCATCTCGATTGTGGTGCTTGGTAGGTTAGGCTAGCTGTGCTGTAGGTTGAATAAGGGGAATACAGCGCTAGCAAGCAGTATGTAGGCGTAAAACCGTTTGAGAGCCTGTTATCGTTGAGAAGGGCAAGAGATATGGGCGCTAGCTGCTCTTTATGGGGACGATAGAGAAAGGAGCGATAATGCCCGGTGGCGAGAATGACGCTTTTGAGCTTGGTTTCTTTTTGTATGGTGCGCATATATAGGTCGGGATTCACCTGTTCAAATGCTGCTTGCTTGTCCATGTACGTACGACAGTGTGCATGAACACATCAGCTAACACACGTAGCATACATGAGCGTAGGTGGTTTGATTGAATACTGGATTGTTTGCATGCTTTGTTGCGCATGGTTTTGCTAGAGTGTTGGGGTGAGGTGGGATAAGTTCGAGCCACAAGGGGATATTCCATCCACCTATCGATGGTTATAAAGGTTGAATGAATTGCGGCCGTGAATAGCAGTGACAACTATTGTACGCCATCTGTCAAGATTAGGGTGGGTATTTCACTCAGAAGTTAGGGCGGAATTTCCCCGAGTTTCCCTATCTATCTACTGTTGATGGGATTCCATTACTTGATGCTATCATCGGAATATGATGGCAAACGTGGCAGGAGTAGCAATGAATGTCTCTCACCAACTGCTTGCCTGCCCGCTCTAATTTGTATGCGCACGCGAAAAGCACGTGAGTGTACTGTACTCCTTGTATACATTCCTGCGCATACTGTACAGACAGGAAAAGAGGCGTATGTATCCATGAAGACCTTCGTCCTGTAGTAGTTCAAAAATTTATATTTTATTTTTTTATTAAAGGTGAGAAAATACACTACAACCACCACACCAATCTATTCTTCTTCCTGTCTACTTTTATTCGTATCTTATTTAAACCCCTTCTCCTTTTATTTTTTATTTTTATATTTTTTTTATATTATTATAATATATATTACATATAAATATAATATTTAAATAAATATATTTTCTTTCCGTTTTCTTTTTTATTTTACATCTCTTATACTATTACGTTTCTCCTATATATACTATAGATAATACTTTTTTTTTTATTTTTTTTTTTTTCTTTTTTTTTTTTCCTTCCTCTCTTCCCCCCCTCTTCCCTCTCTAACTTTTACGCTATTCCTACCACTCATTTTTTTCTTATCATTTTTCTATTCGCATTATCTCTTCTACTTTCTCTTCCCACTCGTATATTTGTGCATGATAGCATGAATGGTAGTCAGTCACGCTCTGTTGTTGATTGAACCTATTGACGCCATGTGATGTTGATCATCATAATGAAGTTATGACGGCATCAATTTCAGATTGAGTGTAAAGCAAGAGGTCGTCGGTAGGGCACGTAGGGGGCAAAGTAGCTGATGTAAGTACTGTACTTATTACGTACGGTATGCTACGCATTGTACGCTTAGTTTGTTGATTGTTGATTGAATGCTTTAGCTGTTGCTGTTACGGAAGGGGGTAAGCCGGTAATTTTTTATGCTTTTGCCGCAGTAATTATTTTGCAGCTGCTTGCGTCAAGGATGCTGAGACTTGTCCGTGGGCATATGTGATGTGAGAAAGGACGGGTGTTGGTTTGGTGGTAGGTCAATCGAGTACGTAGCTGAGTAATTAGTCGAAATGAAAGTGACAAGCGTTTCGGTAACAGGGGGGTTGCACAGTGTGGCGAACAGGCAAATTTTTGAGCTGGATACGAAGAGGGATTAGTTACGAAGTGCGCATTACCTGTAATGACGGTACAGTGGTGCATGCTGTACGTACAACGCAATCGGCACATGATAGATGCGTGTGTACCGTAATTGCCAGTGCATAGCCACTTGTTCGCGAAACAAAGAATGTCCAATGCGTAGCCCCATAATGTAGGGCACAAATTTTACACATTCAAAGCACCCTCTTATGCATAGGTCCATACTATACAGGACCTCTCGATTTTTGCATGCGGCTATGCACCGGTAAGTACGGTATTCTTCTCGGGAAATGATCACGGAATAAAAAGTCGCTTAGCGAGCCTAATCAGAGCATACGCGCCCGTCTTGTCCTGTTCTTTTCTCGTTCGTCGTCTTCTCTGGCTTGTTTTCCGAATGGTGCAATAGACGACGACGCTAAGTGTACGTATACGTAAATTGTATAGTACTTTTACGTCACATCATAAAGGTTGTTGGGGACTGTGCTATTGTGGCTTGTGGTTGTGTCTATCAATATCTGTATGCAAGAAGTTGTACGTAGTGATGGTAGGTACGTACGTAGGGGCGGCGAAAAATGCCTGGCTGATGACAGAAGCGAAAGAGAATTCGTACATGCACGTGCAGAAGAAAAGACGTAGCATACTGAACCAGAGACAGCGGCGGGCGAAAGAAAGGGAGGGGAGGGAGGTTAGTGAAGTGAGTGGGACACACGTACGTCACAGTCACAGACTGCCGCGTATGACAGGCATTTTGAGGTACGAATTTGTCGCGCATCACTGTATTGCCTACTACGTCTTCAGCTTTTAGTCGGATTCAGACGAGAATTTTAAAATTGATAAAGGCACACAGAAGGACGTTGGTTGTACATAACTGTTTACTATTCTTGGCTGTGGATGGAAGTTGCCGCGAACTGAAAGCATAGAAAGAAATAGTCGTGAAACATCAGAATTCCGGGTTGACTAAACGAACAGTTTTGTAGGTATTCTACTGTGCTCTTTGCCAGGCGTGCAGGTGTCTTTTCCATATGCAGTGCACGTCTGTCTGGTGTGAATCGGACAAGAATTTCACTTCTTCCTTGAAGATGAGAGGGAGGATGCCATGTCGGGCATGTGCATGACTTACTGAATGACTGGAGAGGAGTGAGATGAAGTGAGGGGAGAGGGAGTGAGTGAGGGCGGTTTCAGAGAGGCGAGGGGCCAACTTGGGGTGAGGTGAGGTGAGGCAGGCACGCCGGTATGCCCTGCCTGGGACTGTCGGCGCTTGGTACAAGAAAGAATGTTTCCTCTCCCTCCCTCAAACCACGCTTCCTCCTCTCTTCACCTTCGTCGCTTCTGTTTGAATCGAAGGTGTAAGTTGAGGACAGACGGGGACACGGTATGTACGTATCTACACACACGGTGTGCAGTGTTCATGCATTGCGGGCAACTGTAGAAAACAGGTTTGGGCCGTCGTTTTGTTCCTGCAGCCAGCCGTTTTTCGCGACGGCTCTTAAAACTTGGTGACGCTCCCTCCACTTCCTATTCCGTCGTCAATTCATTGTGTGTACAGTTGATTTGATAGGTTAGGTACAGAACAGACTGTCATCTACGTACTTGGAAAAACTGTCTATGATCCGTACTTCCCTGTTGGAGGCGAGAAAGGGAAGAGAGGTGGCTGGAATAGTGGGACGTTTAGGTACCCGATTGGGGTTCCCTGCTACGTAATATCCTGTGGAGATGCATGCTGTATAATGCGATGGAATGAAATGGCAGCTTACTACATAGCAGAAAGCGAGCGCTTCATCCTTTATATAGGGTACTGTGGGGTAAACCCGGACACGGGAGTAAACCTGGACACCTTAGTATATCCAAAAATATATAATTGGGCTTAGGGGAAGAATGGAGCACACAGTGTAAACGAAGGAGGCAATCACTGGCACATATTCGCCCCATTTTATTGGGTTTTTCGATTCCCCATTATAATGGGTACCCATTTTATTGGGTTTTACGAAACCACTTTATTGGGTTTTTCAATTCCCCATTGCAATGGGTAAACCCAGTAAAATGGGTTCGTAAACCCCAATAAAATGGTTTCGTAAAACCCATTATAATGGGGAATCGAAAACCCCAATAAAATGGGTTCGTAAAACCCAATAAAATGGGGAATCAAAAAAATCAATAAAATGACGAATCAAAAAACCCAATAAAATGGGTTCGTAAAACCCAATAAAATGGTTTCGTAAAGCCCAATAAAATGGGTACCCATTATAATGGGGAATTGAAAAACCCAATAAAATGGGGCGAATATGTGCCAGTGATTGTCTCCTTCGTTTACACTGTGTGATCCATTCTTCCCCTAAGCCCAATTATATATTTTTGGTATATCTCAGCAACCATATGACCGATTGAGACAAATATTCTACCAATCGATTCCTTGAACTCTCGTCTTTCAAATGAGCTACCATGTTCATCATTTGCTGCAGCGACAAGTTAGAAAAGCGTAGGTACATCCGGTTTACCCCGTGTCCGGGTTTACCCCACGCCACCCTTTATGCGGGCATGGCGTCACATCCGGCGGGTGGCGGTTTGTGGCAGTTTTTTTGTTAGGATCAGAGCTATACGTACACATACAGCACTGTATGCACAGCATTACATGCACATGAACGGGTTGTACGTATGCATGCACTGCAGGCTATGTACATGATGTGTTGAACCGTCGAGATGGGCAGTTGACAGCTGCTCCTACTCTCGATCATTTTGCCATTGGTAAATAGGTACTGTTAGTAGTTATAACAGTATGGGCAATAATATATGTCAATCGTTATCAGATGTCAGAAACAGGATATGCGTGCTAACCTACGGCCTCGGTCACGTAAACAGTGGACTACCTGTAAGTGTACCGTAGTTTTTGCTCAGGGTGATAGGTGGACACACACGCCTGTGTTTTTTGTGGGGCCTGTGTTATCATCTGTTGTAGCATACGCATTTGTATGCAGTGTGGCTGGCGGTACAACGTTTTGGTGTGGTAGCGTGGTTGGTAATGGCTGGTGCTTTCGATTTACTTATTTCAATATTCACGATTAGATTGCAACCAACCGTGTTTCTGTTTGTCGGTCATCGAAATTGTAATACCGAAGAATGGTTAGTTGCCGTTGTCGTAGGTACTGTACATTGGTTTGTGTGAGCGAGTACTACAGAGTGTCTCAAAATAAACCGTCCACCTTTACGTGCATGTAACTCTGGAACCAAATCTTACATTTTTATGCGGTTTCTTTTATTTTGTAGTCAAGGCTTCAACGCAGGTGTGTACAAAATTTCAACTATTTCGTCCATATACTTCGGAAATTGCGACGGTTTGAATCTCGAAGCTCAAAATCGACGTTTTTCTTCATTATGGAGAAAAATCTCGGTCTTATTCTTTCAAGATACCCAGTTCAATGCGTTTGCTACCCTGGCACTGGGGCTAATGCATGACATACGCATTTCTAGCATTGAACATCTTTTTTTCCAGATTCCCCCACACCACAACACCACCACACCACGAAAAACCCTCGTTTTTGACCGCCGGGGAAAGAACGTGTTTGAGCAGCTTCCACTTGGCCTATGAAGCTCAAATTTTGTACACATCTGAGTTGAAGCCTTTGCTACAAAATACAAAAAACCGCATGAAAATTTAAGGTGTGGTTCCAGAGTTACATGCACTGGAAGGTGGACGGTTTATTATGAGACACCCTGTAGAAACTACCGGTAATGTGTACTATTCTCTCGTCAATACTACAACAATAATCCGCCATTTTACAGTACATTGCGCGCACGGCACGTGACACTATTGTGTGACCAGCACGGGACGGCTCACCTCAATTCTCGTCTCTCGTATCTCACTATGCTGTTGACTGTAATTTGCCGAGGTTTGGTTGGGCGATGTGATGTCGTGATGTCGTTCGGTTGGTTGAAAATGTCATGGCGAAAATAGCCAGATAAGGTGGAAGTGGCGATGGTATGTACGTTACCTACCTGGGCTCCAGAAACAATGTGTTGAACCTCTTAAGATGGAGAAGAAAGAAATAGTGCACTTCGCTGCACTGCACTACGATTTGAACGATAATATTTTCGGCGACTTTTGAAGGAGAATTTACAGACAGTGCATGGGTGCAGTGGAAAACTTGAAATTTGAATCCACTTCAACGTACCACGGTACATATTATATGTGCTCTGCTGGTGGTGTATGTTCAACTTTGTCTTTCGCTTCCGTTTTCTTGGGTTTGGCGGCATCATTCCTATACCTGGAACGTTGCTGGCTGCAACGAATTACAAAGGACTGGTTGAGTAAATTATTACGGTCGCTTTGCTACCTGTTTTGCTCTACATCGCAGCAACTTCTTACTACGTACGCTACTGGATTTTGCGTGAACTTCACGTGACTGCCGTGCATTTGCATAACTACTGAACTAGTAAACTGATTGACTCAATTTTCTTTCGACGCCTGTCTCTTTCCATGTTGGCTGTGGACAGTTCCTACCTGTTCATGTTTGCATTCTGGGGTGGCTGGGCCTATTTCGCTGTACTTGTCCTGCTTTTGTTGTGGCTGGCTACCTTTGTAGTCATTGGAATTCTGATTTTATTGAGGCAGCAGAGCTCGAGTTTGTTTGCAATTATTGGAATTGGAAAAGCGATTTTGCCGCCTACTGCTAGCGCTGGAAGTGGATTGCAACATTGGGCTTGAGATTATTAGCTGACCAATATTTTCCGTGGACTTTTCTTCTTGATTTTATGCCATAGTAATCTACAGCCTGACCATTTGAATTTTCTTTCGATTGGAATGGAAGAGTCAAAGGATTCCTCTGGCAATTTGGCCACAGAAGCGCCATTGTGCAATGGCTTGCCAGATGCTCTTGAAGAGGAGTCAGCATCTTCGGTTGTGCAAAATGAGCAGCAGCAACCGAGACGTAAGAAGTCCAAGAAAATCCAGTGGAAGAAAGTCGAGGGAGTCGAAATTATGCAACGTCGTTCCTCCCAACCTGGCATTGTTTACACCACTGATCCAGTGGTTACGGAACCGGCAGGTCAAAGGAAAAGGAATCAGAGCGCCCCAAACGGCATAATTTTGCCGCGGGGCATAAGTTTGGTGCAGGGAAGAAAGAGTACGGATGGACAAGAAGGCTTGTCTCGCGTTCCTGAAAACTCGGCAACATTCGAGCAATGCCGAACGGAAAAAGCTTCGGTTGATGGTGCTCAACAGTGTACTACTGCCACTTGTACAGATGATCATTCGTGTCGACAAAGTACTGGGTGGAAACCTGAGTTTTTTCTTCTTTTGGGCCTTTTTTGAGTTTGTGGGCATGGGGGGGGGGGGGGGGTGGCTGCTGGGCTGGGCTGAGGGGGGATATGATATGTATGGGGAGTGGTATGTACCAATTGAATTATACTTATGCATGCATGTTGTGTACTAACTGTGTGTATGTACAGGGTGTTTTCTTTGTTTCAGTCGTGCCTGAATCTGTACAAAGTTCTGCTCCAACGATTGCCGGTGATACTCTAGTCAATGGTGAAATTTTGAAGGTAAAACGAGCCATTCATTTATTCCATTTACATGTACATACTTATGTAATAAGATTGTGGGCACTGTGGGGTAAACCCGACCACCTTTCTTAGCTCCATTTCACTTGCTGTTTCAGCAAATGACGAACCATCTAGCTCACTTGAAAGAGGCCAATTCAAGGAATCGATTCATTGGTTGAGCTGCTGAGATATGCAGCCCTGAAACTTAGGTGCACGGCTTTTCCCATGACCGGATTTACCCCATAGTACTTACCCTATACGCCTATTCGCCTTGCCCCATAAGAGGAGGTGCCGTTTTCGCCCTCCTCGCCGATTTTTGAGCTGCAGTTAGCAAACGCGTAAATAAAGCCGAAGCAATTACTTTTTCAAAAATATACCAAAATTGCAAAAAGTAATTGCTTCGGCGTGCTTTGCGCGTTTGCTAACTGCAGCTCAAAAATCGGCGAGGAGGGCAAAAACGGCACCTCCTCTTATGGGGCAAGGCGAATACATTACATCCCCACCGAACGGTTTCTTCTTCATTCTAGTCGGAGCCCCCTTCGTCTGCTGCAACTGCGACTACGGTGTCTTCCAGTTCCGCTCCCCCTGCTTCCGTCGCCCCGTCGTCGGATGGCGTCGATTCGTTATTGCCGTCTTCCCTCCCTTCCCCACCCACCACAACTGCAGAACCTCCGTCAGAACCTTTGGCGGATGCGGCGCCCAAACTTCCCCCGGCTACGGCTACTGCAGAGGATTCTTCCGCAGATGCCGCTGTTGAACCTTCCCCGTCTCTCTCTGCCACTGCGGTGACACTGCGAAGTTACAGTCGCGAGGAGATGGAGAGCTCGAAACGGACGGTGCTGGAGTCGGGATACGGTCAGGAGACGACGAGGGAGCGATTGGAGAAGGAGGGATTCGGAGAGATTTCCGTCGCCCCGCCCGATCCGCGATCAGAGGAGGAACGGAAGGCGGAGAGACTTCGCGAGTTGCAGGAGCGCTTGGCGGAGGAACGACGGCGATTTAGCGACGAGCCGGGACGGCGATACACGCGAGAGGTACGGGTACACGCAACGTATTGTATTCGCCTTTCGCGATAACGCTGTGCGTGATTTCGCAGTGCACTTAGCTAACTTGCACTTTTTAGCACACTACCAAAACTCGCCACGTAGTAAACTTTTTTGCGTACTCCTAGAGCGCGCGCTCTAGGAGTACACAAAAATTTACTACGTGGCAAGTTTTGATAGTGTGCTAAAAAGTGCAAGTTAGCTAAGTGCACTGCGAAAATCACGCACAGCGTTATCGCGAAAGGCGAATACATACATGCACAATGTTTGTCAGACGCCGCGAGGTAGCGTGGATACGTATTGTACTACGTACTTGGGTTATGATCATAACCTACCGAAACACCAAAGTCGCGAGTTCACCCAGGCTATTCTTATAACACAGGAACGAAATTGTTCGCGAAATAGTCTCTGGGTAAACTTGTGATTTTGACGGTTCAATTGTCCGTACCCGGGGGCCACCTCGCGACTACTGGCGATTGTCTGGCCAGAGAGAGTTCGCTATGAGACTCAAGTCGTCCTTTGCAGTTTGCATGTAGGCCTACTTCTGCTATAGCTGAATGAGTACATGAAGCACGGACAGAAATCAGCATTTGTGAATCTATTTTTCGCAACGTGCCTTGAATATAGCGAACTCTTACTGGCCAGACAATAGTGTCATATCTAAAGGGAAATTGGAGTGACTGAGGTCATCCAGGTGCGTAGCTGAATGGGTTAGGGCGCTCGCCTGGAACGCGAGAGATCCGTGGTTCGATTCCCTGGCGGCACATTTGTCAAACTTTTCTCCCCGTTTTCTTTGCAGGTGTTGCACGCGGTGCGTGAACTGACGGAGCTGACGGGCTACCACTCGGCGCCCCTGGCGGCGGCCATCGGCCAGAAGAGCGCCAACGGGCTGGAGTCGGTGCTGTGCGGGCCGGCGAATCGGACGTCGAGGGAGGCGGACGCTGGGCGGATGGGCGGCGGCGGCAGAGGCGGAGTCGGGGGGATGGTGGGCGGAGCCCCGGGCACGAGTCGCTTCGCGCCCGCATGGCTGCCTTCTAACCAGCCGAGACAGGTACGAGAGAGAGAGAGAGAGGTTCAATGGGGCGCTTCAGACGTCACCTCCGAATTCGCGAGCGCCGACTATACTTCAACATGTAAAATCTCCGAGTTCGCACCGAGCTCGCTCTGTTTTTCGGAACGTGCGTGCGTGCGAACAAGCATGCATGTGCGTGCGAAGTGTGAGCAGTTCACGTCCGTTTTGGTTCAAAACGAAGTCATTCCAAATTCGAACCGAATACCGAATTCGCTCTCGGAGCCTTTTTGAAGCTCGTGTGTAGCGCCCCAATGCCGACGCTATGCCGATTCGTCGTAACACACGTATGTACTGTACGTATGCGTAGGAAGGAACTTACGCGTACATGTACTAGTCTACTAGACTGGTATGCAATATGCATAATGATTGCCTGCCTAACTGATGACGTGTATGTTTGCACGGCACTTACATACATACTGTATGTAGGCCTATGCATGCCTACCAGCTGGACTGATTTGTATGCCAATGATTTTATAGCTGACGTGTGATATCCAGACATCTGCACGGTTTCCAGGGTGGGAGTCTGCCAGTAAGCTTATGCTGGAGCAAAAATCTGGGGGCTGCCGCATACCCCAGGAAAAATTTTTTCCTGACATACCCCCGAGAATTTCCGGGGCATACCCCAAAAAATAGTCTGTAACATACCCCCAAAAAGCACCAACATACCCCCAAATTTCATTTGATATGGGGATATGTTGATGCTAATATGGGGGTATGTTTTGGGGTTATGTGAGCAGAAAATCGTAGACTGGGGGGTATGCTGACTTTATTTTTGGGGGCGTGTTTGGGTATTGCTCAAATTCTTAAAATCTGGGGGACTGCGTGGGGTTATGTGAGGGGGTGGGTGGGTGGGGGTGTGCTGAACATACCCCCAGCTGACCCCAGACCGACGTCTGGATATCAGTTCTGTACGCATCATGGTATTTGTTGTTTGCATTGCAGTACATGGGCCGTCGCAGCGAGGACAAGCGGCGCCAGCGTCAGCAACAGCAGGCGCAGCAAGCGGTGAATCCGGTGGTGGTCATCCGGCCGTCCATCGAGAACAAGGTGGAGCTGAAGCAGTCGGACAACGCCTGGGTACCCGCCGTCAAGGACAAGAAACGCCAAACGCAGTCCGACGTCACCGTAAGAACAGAAGCAAATAGGGAGGTAGGTAGGTAGGTAGGTATTTATTTCGAAAATCGAGGAAGCATACCATAACCCACAGGGAGGAGGTAGACGTAGTAGACAGGAGGGAGTTGAGGAGGGAGTGGTGTAGTAAAGTAAAACCAGAATTGCTGGGACCCATGCATTATTTATCTCGAGAACTACGCGACGTAGAGCAAAGCGGTCAAAACTTCCACGGATAACTTTAGCTCGCCTCTCCAGTAAAAAAAACCGTTTGTCTCCAGCTGCTCTCAGTGTCGAGATCTCGCCGATTTCCTTCAGTACTAAAATCGTGTCACCATTTGGCAGACGCTAAACCACGCAAACCACGACACCCCACGACCCTGTACGCCCGATGCCCCATTTTTATTGTTTTCATTACGTATGCATATTTCTACCACTTTGGTTTTTCGGGCGTTTGCCGGTTTTAGAATTGCCCAATGGTCCACGCCCAATTTGGCGATTTTAGTACTGAAGGAAATCGGCGAGATCTCGACACTGAGAGCAGCTGGAGACAAACGGTTTTTTTATTGGAGAGGCGAGCTAAATTTATACCGTGGAAGTTCAGCCCGCTTTGCTCTACGTCGCGTAACCCGAGCTAAATAATGCATCGGTCCCAGCAAATATGGGTTTACTCTAGTTTGTCGAATCGGATAGTGTGGGATCAGGGGGCAATTCGGGCCTCCACAACTTAACCCCTTCTCTATTTCGATGCGACCTGTGCGATCGCATTTTGGTCGCATTTTTCAAGAAGCGCCTGAGAAAATTTCGCGCGTGGGAGCAATTGAGAATGCTCTACATGGAAAAGAAAACTCGAAGTTCAAACTCACCGTGAATTCTCCGCCAGTTTACTCACCACATTACATGTGTTGCGCACTAGTGTTGTAGTAGGTATACTTATCGGACAGTGTGGGATAGGGGGCAATTCGGGCCTCTCCCCGCATCTTTCCACTGTATAAACTCCATATTGATAATTTATCTTGCCGCTAGGTGACGCGTCGGGCGGGAGTGAGAAAATGAGAACGACGAAATGTTTCGTCGCGTAGTGAACGGCGCGCTGAGCCCAGTGCCAGAAGAGCTTCTGGGTGAACTGATGAAGTTGATGTTTTATAAATATTCGCCTTATAAAAAGAAGCGCGCGCCGTTAGGATATCGTTCATTCCATGAACATATACTAAAGTTGGAACAATACAGAGAAGATTAGCATGGTCCACGCATAATCGTGAAGCGTTTCAATTTTTTCTCGTGCTTCCTTGCTACATGCTGATGACTCCAATTAGCGCAGCATCTTTTGCATCATACATATCAATTATCACAGTGCGGGATGCAGGTCATCGGTAAATTCGAATTGCCCTTATTCTTTCGCAAGATATGTCCCGAAGTACCCCATCACACTTATCAAAAATATATAATTGGGCTTAGGGGAAGAATGGAGCACACAGTGTAAACGAAAGAGGCAATCACTCACTGGCTCATATTCGATCCATTTTATTGGTTTTCTCAAAAAACCATTGTATTGGTAGAATGGTTTCGTTAAACCAATGTATGGATCGAATATGAGCCAAGGATTGCCTCATTCGTTTACACTGTGTGTTCCATTCTTCCCCTAAGCCCAATTATTTATTTTTGCTATTATATGTGAGAATTGAGCGTTGTTTTGTTTTTAGAAGTTGTTGCAGAAGCGGGTTCGCGGTCTGTTCAACAAGATAACGCCCAACACTTTCGCGGAGCTGAAGTTGGACTTTTTTGAGCTGATCAAAGATGTGACGGAAGATGACTTGAAACGCGTCATCGACGTCATTTTTGACAAGGCCGTAGAGGAGCCGCACTTCTGCCCCATCTACAGGTATAAAACAAAAGGGGAAATTGTGTGACTAAGGTCAGCCGGGTGTATAGTCAAATGGTTAGGGCGCTCGCCTGGAACGCGAGAGGTCCAGGGTTCGATTCCCTGGCACATCTGGCCAAATTTTCCTTCGCGACTACGTGAATGAATGGATACTACGTAATGTGTGTTGGTGGTACCTATGTGATTTGGTGATTTTGGGGAGTTGCTTATGCAATATGTAAAAGAGGTACAGTGTACGTAGAGAGGCGATCGAACAGTGTCAAATTTGTACACTACTATGCGTGTTTGTGTTACAGTGACATGTGCCAGCAAGTGGTGCAGAGAGACCTGCTAGAGGCGGATTCCAATGGCAAGTCGAAGTTCCGTAATCTCCTGCTTCTCAAATGCCAAACGTAAGCTTGCTTTATCTTTTGGGTCGGATGTGGCTGTGGTTTTACAATAGGAAGGCACGATCGATTTATGAATTTCTTTCAATCGATCCTATTGCGAATTGCGATTTTATCTCATTTCGCAGAGAAACCCTCTTAGAAAAAGCGTTTTGTAAAAAAACAAGCGTTTGTACCCATCCGCCTTTTACCTTTGTTCTCCTATGTGAAGTACGTACGTACGTACTGCCTTCTTCGTTCAGGTACTTCCAAGAAGACCAGAAGAATGAGCAGGCGGAAGTAGAGGAAGAAGAGAAGAAGATTGAGACGACGGAAGACGAAGAGAAGAAAGCAGCGCTGTTGGACGAGCTGGAAGGGAAAAAGAAGAAGAACAAACGGAGGATGATAGGAAACATCCGGTAGGTATTGCTACACACGTACTGCGTACGTACGTACGTGTAGAAATGGCGTCCGAGGCCATTAGTTTACGTAGCCTAGTTCTTGGTATGCAAGGCGAGTTTGTAGACATCTGTGTCCTTCGGCCGGTACCTGGTGGTGTGCCTAAAACTCCACAGCTGTGACCGAGGGTAGCGGGTTCGATTTCCGTTCGGCCCGATTTGTAACCCCTTTTTTCGGGGCCCGGATATCGGCATACGGAACGCGGCACATCGACACAGTATCTTGCTTTGTATTTCTATTCGCTGCTTGCGCTAAAAAAATTATGGATGATGACTCTCATAACTCATAATAAATTCTAAGCGCAATCAGCGAATAAGCTACGTACGTGTTATGTGGCTCAAAAGTAATGGTCCCGGGTCCACTGTAGTGATGATATTTGAACCTACAACAGTCGACATCAGACAGGCAAACTTACTCGTGAGTAGAGAGCCTGCGCGGCTCGTATGCTTCAACAACATGCAAAGTCGAGGACAAATTAGGTGCGAGTAGGTTGGCTTGTGTGTCTTATGTCGCCTAGTGACGTAAATACTGCTGTGACATGCTATCAATCAACGTGACATGCTTTATCTTATCATGCTTTCCTTCTGTTTGTGTGCAGCTTCATCGGGGAGTTGTACCAGCGCGATCTGCTGATTCCGAAGATCATGACGCACTGCATCTTCCAGCTGATGGGCATAATGGACGAGGAGGCTGTGGAGTGCATCTGCAAGCTGCTCACCACAGTGGGCGCTAAGCTGGAGCAACAGGGAGGGGGAGGCGGAGGGAGTCAGGAGCAGAACCCCGTCCTCGTCTCCATCCACCGCCTCAAGGAGCTGGCCGGCATGGGCAAGAGCAAAGAGTGCCAAGTGTCGGCCCGCATTCGATTCGCCATCATGGATCTGGTGGAGTTGAGAGAGGTACGAACGTATGTACATATGGACCAGTTGCGTTGTCGCGATGGGGTTGGTCGATCGATAGCGACCCCACGGTATTCAGGGAAAGTTTGATCGGTGCCTGCGGGGATGTCAGCCGTTGTTCACTTATGTGGGAACGGAAAAGGAGCGAGTGAAAAGAAGAATTGACCAAAAATGACGTCGGCGACCCGCCGGCACCGATCCAAGCTTTCACTAAATACCGCGGGGTCGCAATCAACCAACCCAATCGCGACAGCGCAACCGGTCCATAGGCCGTCCAAAGAGGGAGAAAGAGAGCTGTCTCTGAACCTGTCGCAAATTGCATGCACACATGGCAGAAGAGGAATATATGAAACGCGGAGAGGACTCTTATTACCTGTGTGCTTTTTTGTGTGCAGAAGCGTAAGTGGCAACCGAAAGAGAAGGAAGGTCCGAAGACGAAGAAGGAGATTCATGCGGATCATCAGCTGGAACAGATGCAAGAGGCGACAAGAGTGGCGGAATACACGCAGCAACAGCAGCAGCAGAGAAAGTTAAGGTATCCCCAGCTTTTAGGGGGTAGTCATGATGGGAGGGGCTAACTTGGGGTAGTTCTGTCCAAAAGATCGGCCATGTGTTTGTGCCGCCTTCAAATGGGGTAAATTGGGATAAATCCGGTCGCCTACTGGATCGTGAAGCAAGCAGTACGTGCATCTAAAGAGATGACGAGACTGCTCGTTGATTTTGCATTGACTGGACGGATTTTCCCCTAATTACTATAACTACTACTTCACTTTTCTTACTGCAATACTTGATGCATTCCTGTGGTGCGTTTTGCAGCTTGCAACAGCCGCGCGGCACGGGGGAGCGGGGCAGCGGCGGGCGGAAGCCGGGACTGCCGAATCGGCCCTCGTGGCAGGGTAACGCCAAGCAGGACCAGGGCCAGCGCCAGCAGGGCGCCCGCGGACAGCCGCCGCCCACCCAGCAGCAGGTGGCCGAGGAGCAGAGAAGGCAGCCGAAACTGTCCCAGGTAGGAGGGTAGAGTGGGGTAAACCCGGCCACCAAAGCTTTTGTGAACTTGCTGTTTCAGCAAATGATGAACCAAATAGCTCATTTGAAAGAGGAGAGTTCAAAGAATCGATTGGACACAATACTGGTCTCAATCGCTCCATTGATTGCTGAGATTTGCAGCCCTGAACCTTAGGTGGCCGTATTTTCCCATGGCCAGGTTTACCCGACGCCGACAGTACCCTATGTATGTACTGTATGAACAAATGTAACTGAACGTCTATAGCATACAGAGTCTTCCATGTGTACAGTTCATATGCAGTATGTACAGCTGCTGTGACGATGTGTAGCCATCTGCGTAAGGTATGGGTTACGTACGTATTGTGTGCGGTCTGCAGTATGATTGTGTTTGGTTCATTGTTTCAGCACTTGGTTGAGGACCAACCCCGTCCTGGTAGTTGGGGCTTGGGTAGATGGGGAAAAGGCGCAGCTGCTCCTGGAAGGTAAGCTCATCCATCTCCCCTCCCTATAGAATAGATAGGTGGGGTCTACGACGTACTGTAAGCGAGGCAGTTCTGTGCCTGGCTAGCGTTGCCTCTTGCGCCCCATTGGGGCGCTACACACGAGCTCCGAGAAGCTTCGAGCGAGTTTCACGTTCCGAATTCGGTTGTTCACACGTCTCGCTCGAAAGACAAACTCGGCTGTTCACTCGCTCCGTTTTTGAGCTAGTTCGTTGCGAACTCGGAGATTTTACACGTTGAAGCATAGTCAGCGCTCGGATTCACGTGTGCCTTCTTTCTTTTTTTCAGTCGCGCGGCGGCGCCCGGCGATTCGCGCGAAGGCTCTCAGACGCGCGCGCGCGGGGACGCGGCGGACAAGGCGAAGGCGATCAACGCGGTGCAGGAGATGCTCGGCGCGCCCCCCTCCGACAAGCAGCAGCCTGCAGCGCCCTCCCTGCAGCCGTCTGCAGCTGCTGGGCAGGTACAGCTGGAGCGACAGGCGGAAACGCCGCCGGAACAGGAAGCCAGCTCCTCATCCACTTCGCAACAAGGGGAGGAAGAGGAAGGGTTGATCGAGGAGGAAGGCAGCAGTGCTGGTGCTCAGGAAACGTCTAGTGGTGAGTGGGTGAGGATGTATAGTGGGGTCTACCAAAAAATGCGCTCAATTTTGTCGGTGCATTTTGACATATAGAAGGGCGGGCACATGATATAGCAGGCACTTACGGGGCAACTCATGTCCGGCGGCATAGCTCAATCGGGAGAGCATTGGCCTTGTAAGCCGAAGGTGCGGGTTCGAGCTCCGCTGTTCCAATGGACAGTTTTCGTTCCCCTAAGGGTTGGGGCTTCCGTTCACCTCGCGAATTTAGTCGGTGGGAGGTTACGTTTGTGGTTGTGCTTGCAGAGAGTAGAAAGCTGGAGCTAGCGACGAAGGCCAAGCGGCTGATTAGCGACGCTTCGGATGACCTAAAGGTACATATGAGAGTAGAGTGTGTCGATAGTGGTGGGGAGGGGATGCTTGCCACTTACTGAATTATATATTTTTGCTGTTAGGTACGTACGCTCTACAACAAATGTGTCACTTTTCTTTCGTTCAGAGACCGGGCGCCTAAAGCGCATATAAAGGCCCCAACAGCCATGGACTGAAATTTCTGGCTCTTGTCGTTGGGCGTTTACGTGGATGTACTGTACGTGGAACATACGTCCGTCCGTTATCTGAATGAATAATTTGGGATATGGTGTTGCAGGAGGGTATATTGAGTGTGCGGGAGTTTGGGAGCGAGACTGCGGGCGATGTGTTTCTGCACTGTTTGCTGCTGTTGATGGAGAAGAATGAGGAGCAGCGACGAGCCTTCGCCGACGTCCTTCACGCTTGTGTCACTCAAAATATATGCTCAAAAGATTACGTGATAAATAGGTACGGCTATCTATCACAGCTACAGCTATCTTTCTTTGGCCTTTTGCCCGTGCTGTGACAGGTACGTAGTCGTAGAAATGCATGCGTTTACCATACGTCCGGTTATCTATGAGTACATGGCACTACAAACGAGCATGTACTCCTAGATACGTCGGACGTACTAGTACGGATATGTACAGTACGGACGTATGGTGAGCGCGGCATCATCTTCATAAGGTTTGCAGCAAGAATGCATAAATATTTTACGTTGTGCGTTGTTGCAGTTTTGTGAATTTTATTCGCGATGCGTTGGACTTGGACCTGACGTGTGACGTGCCGTCAGCCTGGAAGTACACGGGCGCCATCGTGGGCCGGTTGTTGGCGATGTCGCGTCTGAACGACGCCTTTCTTCTGTCGGATTTCGGCCTCCTTCTTCGCGCCGCCGGTGGCCCAATCGCCATAGAGATACTCGCTCACGCCCTTATCACTGTGGTACGTACGTAAGATAAACATAATGGCAGGGGTACTGCGGGGTAATTCCGACCGGATTCAGGGCTCGGTTTTTCTATTGCCGGGTTTATCCTGCATAACCAGTAGAAGTAGAGATTTAGCAGGGGCTTCGGCTCTGGCTCCGGTAAATCCCGGCATATTTTTGGATCCGGCTCCGGCACTTTGAAAAATTTCGCCCCCTGGGCTGTTACTTCTCTAAAAACCTTACATTGTCCTCACTTGCTGCTTTTTGTGCGTTTGGTACAGTGGGGTAAACTAGGCCACCTAGTACTGAAAGCGATCTTTCTACGTGGGTGGCCGGGGTTTCCCCACCAATGAACCCGACCGTGTTTACCCCATGATGCCCGGTTTACTTACATACTCCACTCGTGACGCGATATGATGCGAACTTTGTATGCCACTGTACGTGTTACAGGGTAAGGACGAGTCGGGTGGTCCGTCTCGCCAGCGCGAAGTGACGGAGGAATTGACCTCGCATCCCGACGATTTCCTTCCAGTCACCGTCTCCCACCTGCTCAACAAGTACCCGACGGAGCTCGCTTCCCTCCTGTCCTCCTCGCCTACTACATCCTCCGGCGAACCGCCACCTTCTTCCTTAGCTGCAGACCCGCCTCTCGTGTCCTTGGACCCTCCCTCGCAAGGCAGTTCCAGCTGTTTAGCAGAAGAGGGCGAGGAGAGAGGAGAGGAGAGGTAGAGAGGAGCTTTTTATCTATGATCGCATGCGCACCGAACACACTGTCAATGACGATTGCCCTATACCACGGAAGTGGTTAGCATTAGGACTGCCAACCTCATGAATATGATACGTATGTGATCGGCGCTCTACATAGTGTAGTAAAATACGGTACCGTATTTTTGGGTGTATATCCCCCCCCCCCATTGTATATCCCCCCCCCAGTGTATAACCCCCCATTGGCAAAACATAAATTTTGCCCAGTGTATATCCCCCCCTGGTGTATAACCCCCCATGTACTGGAAGGTACCTAGCCTACCTATGTAAGCTGGTCATAAGCTAGCTATAGCCACTCCTATACTAAGCTACTATGCCTATAAGCTTAGCTGAGCATGTCTTGTACTAGAATAACCCTGTTTTGACCGCGATTATGCCCTAAAACACATACTTTTGACCTCAAAAACATGCCTCTATACACCTCTCAAAAACATAAATTTTGCCCAGTGTATATCCCCCCCCCAGTGTATATTCCCCACAGTGTATAACCCCCCATCAGACCTCTCGATTTTTGTATAGCCCCATGGGGCTATACACCCAAAAATACGGTAATTGTACGAACTGTGCTTGCATACACATAATACAGGGTGTATCAGAATTTACTCGCCGGATGTTTGTGCTTATATCTCCCCACCGGAGTGTCACATTCGAATGCGGTTTTTTGCGTTGAATAGCCAACGTTGCGTTCAGCTTTCTAGGTCAACAGAAAGCGGCTCAAACAGCTCGATTTGCAAAGCGTCAATTTTCACACATTTTTGCAGGCGGGCAGGTACAGATCGGCTCCGGTTTCTCTCCCCAGTTTACCTAACCCAGTTCTCTCCTTAGTTTTCCTTCCGCAGTATTCCCCTCCCCAGTTTTTATCTGGAGCACAAGTTTCGGTAGAGTTTTCCATCTCCATGCCACTTCTCTTGAAGATTCGAACTTAGCAAACAGTGTTACAGCCAAAATTCGGGCATCCAAGCTTTTCCTTGGGACGCTGATGCCATGGTGTCAAACTGAAGTCTATCTTCGACAAGACTGCTCAAAAATGCATAAAAGTTAGCGTGGAATGGTGAACAGACATGAAAGAGCGAGAAAAAAGCGAAAATGCAAATCCGTTGCCCCGCCTCAGTGCCCTGCCTCCGTTTTGCGCCAAAAAAGGCGCCGCAACTTTGACCGCTTACAGCGCCATGACAATGCAACCTAGGAAGCTAAAATTTTGGCTGCATCAACGTTGAAGCCTTGGCTGGCTATTCAACGCAAAAAACCGCATTCGAATGTGACACTCCGGTGGGGAGATATAAGCACAAACATCCGGCGAGTAAATTCTGATACACCCTGTATAATAGGTGTCATAACAGCATAGCATACAATAAATTGATACAAACAAGATGTCAAAATAACGGCTATAGTCTGACCAGTAGGAGTTGGCACTTGGACTCAAGTCGTCCTGCGTAGTTTGCATGTACTTGTGCTAAATAGGAGTACACGAAGCGTGGACAGAAATCCGCATTTGTGAATCTGTTTCACGCAACGCACCTTGAGTCCGAGTACTTTAGCAATAGATTTTATGGGTTTCATTTCATTTCAGGTTAAGAGAGGAGGAGGGTAGGGATGACGCGCTGCTGAGGCTCGCCTGTGATCTGGAGAGAGCGGCTGGGGAGTCGGAGCGACTGGTGAAGCTGATGAAGTCGGTGCGCAAGGAGTGGCTGGCGGACGCCGTCACGCTCATGCTGGCCGCCATCTTCAAGAAGGTTATCAACGGTAAGTGGTGTGTTCAGCTGGGGGGGGGGGAGTGATTCGGGCCATGGATGGATGTTAGAGAGGAAAGGTCTTCAACGGTAAGTTAGGGGCGATTCATAAAGTACGTCACGCAAAAATAGGGGGAGGCGGGGTTGCGGCGAATGTGACGTTAGCGTGACGGACCGGACGATGTGTCACTCTATGTACATAAGCATACTAGGGTTGGTAATAATGGCCAAAAAAGTAGGGGGGGGGGGGGGATGGCGACGGATGAATTTTTGCGTGACGTGCTTTATGTAGCTTCCTAATAGTGAGTGGTGTTCAGCTGGGTGATGGGTGGGGTGGGGGGGGGGGGGGGGGGGTGGGATGATTCGGGCCAGGGATGGATTTGATGTTAGAGAAGTGAAAGTTGGAAATGGTATGCGTACGCTTTGCACAACACCCGGTGGGAAGAAGAGAGTGCTTGGATGGATGATTGCGAAAAGTTTTTCTTCGATAGTTTTCTTTGATAAGAATCGGTAACGTGGTCCGAATTATCCCGTGCAACCCTAATAAGTGGTGTAATGGTTTCTTGTTTGTTTTCTGCGAACGTATACGTCTTTACGGTACAGTTCTGTATCGCTGTACTTACTAGTACGTACTGTACATGATCATGTTGTGATGAGTACTATATGTACAGTATGTATTGTACTGTAGGTTCGGGGAGCGAGTGCGAGTTCGAGGAGGACCAGTTGGAAGAGTACAAGGTGCCTCTATGCCAGTTCGTGTCGGGTGATCCGGCCACCGAGAAGGCCTGTCTCGACGCCGTCAAAGCCGAATCGCAAAAGAGAGAGTATCCAAAAGGTAGCCTTACTCATCACCTTATTATGCACATACAGTGGAATACGTACACATGTATGTACATGCGCAGGTGACATACATACAAAAATTTACTGTAACCACATTTACGTACTTTGCCCTAAAGCCCTAAAACTCCACTGTTTGGGCCAATTGGCCCTCTTGCGCCCAGTGGTGTTTCTTACCTAAGTGGCTGGAGCCTGTTCCATTGTATTACAATGTCACGCTCCTAACAGTACGTACAGTACATGCGTACTGTTACTGTACATACATGCATATATGTACATGATTGAATATACTGAAGAGTTCTTCCCTTTGTTCTTTCAGGCTTCGCAGCCTGTTTTTTCGAGTCCCTGGCGCAGATGAGTATCGTGACGCAAGAATCCTTCCAGCAATGGCGCCAAGAGAACGAGCCCCAATGCGGTATGCTCTTCCGTGACGTCGCAGTGAAGAACTTCTACGAGGAACTAGGCAGCGGCAGCCTGCAGGGAGAAGAGCAGTTGGAGACATCGGTGGATGCAGAGGAGTAGCCTTCTCTGTCTTTAGCGCTCTTTCTTCCAGTGGGGCTCAATCGATAGTATCGGTTGACGAATGTCGTCACGTCGTTAACTCAACTGGCCTGACCTTGTTTTTGTGATTCTCTTTCTCTCCTGCGAAAACTGGCGAGGACAGCGAGACAGACCACCGACCATCCTCCTTCTCTACCACTGTGCCGTGTACTAGGAACTATGTTGTTTTTTATTATTGTTTTTTGTTACTTAATTGTGTTATTATGATAATGGTGATGTACATGTATATAGGATTTTTTTTTATTTATGGACGTGTGCGTGAACGAGCTGTACGTACGTACTACTATCTGGCGCGCTTGGCTTCTTTGTTTCTATATCTTTACTGACTATTACTGACGACCGACAAGACAAAGACAACAAAAGCCTATGTGTGACTCAAAAATGTTTGGGGAGAGGAGATTTTTCCTGTTTTTCTCAATATATGCTGTTTTTAGATGGCAAATTTGCTCTTCTCTGTGTAGGCGAAAGAGTGATCCAAATGATGACAAATTTGGCTGCATGTTTTGTGTGAGGATGCTTGGATAAATAATGCCGTTATTTTACAGAATGTTTTCTTTGTTTTCTGGGTGGGTACATGGTCGAAGGTTGGTTCATTCATGCTCTTTTCTGTATACCGAAGCACAACTTCTTTCTTCTGTGGCGAATGATAAACTTTTTTCTCTTTTCGGCGCGGAGGAATGCAGTTAGGGACAGAGTTTATGATGTATGGATGAATTATTTCTGGTCGCTTTTACGGTATCGGAGCAAAAATAAAGATTGTGTAGAGATATTCTGTTCAAAAATGTGGATGCAGCGCTTTGTTGCGATCGACCGTACGGGAGGGTGCGATTCTGCAAGTGTGGATCGTCGCATTTCCGTTTTGCAGTCTTCACAACTATTAGAGGTCCACACCTTTATTACTTACTAAAATACTGAAGTAAATGCGGTTCCCATTGCATAATTATTTTTAGAAAGTAATAAACTGGCTGGGTCCCGTGTCTTGTACTGCTTTCTTCAAGAAGTCCGCAAGACAAGTGCAAGGATGCCTAGACTACAAATTATTACTAGTGCGGTCTAGGAATCCTTGACCAGAGAAAAGCATGGACGTCTATCATAACGTTGTTCTGATTTTTTTTCTTTCTTTCTTTTCTTTGTTGTTGATCTCGTGATCTGTCTTGCTTGCTGCTTGCTTTGTTTCTTTGCTTGTGCTGTTTTCTAGAAGCAGAATGAGGATCATAGTGTTTATGATTAGAATGCTGGTCGACAAGACTACAAGGATTGATTTGGGCTGGCATTGATTCCTGTAGCGGAATAATGCTGGTCATATGGAGTTGGATTCATGTCTGATTCTCAGCTGAATAATGCGCGATTGATCTGAATCATGCCTGATTCATATTCTCAGCGTTCGCGTACGATCTTTTGTCTCTTTATCTCCTTTACGATTGTTATAGCTGGGTAGGCGATCAAGAGGGTCCTTGACAATTTTGACGCTCCCGTAGTAATTTTAGTAATCTGACATTTCTATACAAAAATAGCAACCGTGTTGTAAATTCGGTGGCTTTTTCGACCCTTTTTCAAACACTAATTGCTATTCTTGTTCAGAAATGTCAGATTACTACGGGAGCGCCAAAATTGTCAAGGACCCTCTTGATCGCCCACCCAGCTATCTGATTATTGGTTATCTCATAAACTTATTCCGCGTTCCGATCATGGCATCGTACGCTCGAAACGGTATTTCGCTCTTCACGCGACGCGAACGCGATGCGTTGCGGACGGTGTATAGCTGCGTTTGCCCGCTTTTCGGGCGTGCTTGAGACTTATCTGAACGCGGAATCATAGAGTAACAGTTCCTTTTTGGCTTTGAAATGCAAACTTGCAAGTCTTGGCACTCGTAGCTATGAACCAAGCCGTTTCTATGTGATCGTTACTTAGGTCATTATTTTCCGATGTCTTATCACGTCACGATGGGTGAGGTAATTGCATTTATTGTTATGCCGCGTTCACCATACGTCCGTACATCCGTACGTCCGACGTATCTACTAGCACATGGCACCACAACGACCATGTGCCCCTAGATACGTCGGGCGTACGGACGTATGAATGAATGGTGAACGCGGCATTATTGTTCTAAAATTCAATTCTTACACCCACACTAAAATTTCTGCAACGGTGCTTTATGATTTTGATGCAGAATACCGTACCTCACCTTGTTTATGATTCATACGCAGTTCGAATAATTGATGAAGAAGGAATCGCAATTATCTTTTCTTCTTTTTCGTAACCCGAAGATAAGGCATTATCAAGAATGCTAACGAACGTTCTTACTGTATAGTCGAATCACTGAGAGACTGTGAAGATTTTCAGAGGTTCGTGGTGTGCTTTTCGCGTAAAATAGCACACAATTACACGGACATATCCATGTATTTTACTCGAGAAAACCTTCTCCGACTTAGAATATCTTCACATTCTCTCAGTGGATCGACCACAGCACAGCTGATGAATTTAGTGGTGTTCTCTCGCTTCACTAGTTTCTTTTGTAATTAGTGCACTCATTACTCATTCATTTCTGCTCGGGGCTACATCACTGTTTTTATGGGCTTCTAAACTTCGTTCTATCTAATGATTAGGCTTCCCTGCTTATTGTATTAGCTTCTGCTTATTGTATTAAGAACGGTAACAGTCCTGGCACGAATTTGTACGAAATTTGCACAAAGATCAAGCAGGTTGCCATTTCCTGAAACTTTGCCTTTTTATGAAGACTTGTAGGCGTGCGCAGGTTCCTTCTCTTGCTGTATCCGTGCTTACTTTGACATGGAATCAAATTTCTTCTTCCCTAAATTGTTGATTTTTTTGTTTCAGGCCTAAAAACCTCACCAATGCAGAGATAGGCCAGTTCAGCAGGTCAAATATGCGACGACTACTTTTGTTGCTTGGCCTGAGCTGTTACGCTGTGGCAGAGTCCAAGTTCAAACACCGAGGTAAGTACAGTTACAGTACGTCGACTGAGCTCCGGTTCACATAAAGCTCTCTGCACCCTATTTTTGGGAAGAATTATTACAGTAAATGCAGAGAATTCTACTATGTGAATCAGAGCTAACTACATTGCCATTTTCTTGTCAATTTTTATTTGATCGTAAAGCAAGCAATGTACTGCATTTTGTGGTGGGTATGCTATGCTATGCTGGCCTTTGTACCTTTTATGACATTCCTTTTCCTTTTCAACTCAGAGAAAATTACGTCGGGTGAAATGAAAAGAAAGGCGACATTTTGCTAAAAGTCAACGGGTTAGCTGCCATATTATGTGGCATAATTGTCAGCTAGCGTCATTTCATGCCACTTTTCTGTCTGCTCTAACTTGAAAGCTACCAGGGGTTGTAGGCCTACATAAAGAAGGGAATTATGTAACTTTTTGTACTTTTAGAGACAGTTTTTTAGCCTTGAGCTATTCAGTGCGGTGTAGAAGTGAAACATGAACCATTTTGGGCACTAAACTTGGAAAGTACGGATACCGTTGAGGCCCAATTATGGCAGATTCAGTTGAGCTTACAGCTCATGCTTGTGGAAGTTAGCGGTACGTTGTCTTGCTATTCCCTCTCACGTTTTGATGAGTTTGCCGTTTGGACTGGGCTAAAGAGTTTAAGTTGTTTTGCTCGCTTGCGACACTATTGGAAACTATAGCTAAGCTATAGGCTAAGCCATATATAGTTTTGGCACTGTGGAGTACTTGCTTGCGCGAAAAGATAATAGCCAGTGGCAATGGCGCACAACCCCATTGATTTTCTCGCGTGACGAATGCGTACGTACATACATAACATGCTGTGCGCGTGTGTGTATGGCGTTTTGGTCGTCAAGACCAGCCAAGAGCAATGAGTAATATTGGAGAAGCAGCTATGCACATGGCATGAGGCTCACAAGCAATATAGAGTAAGGGAGAGAGTCAAGTTGGTTAGGCGATGTATGTAGTAGATATGAGAAGAGGGGGAAGCATAATATTCGCTAGCAGCACCAGAAAGAGGAGCTAGGAAAGAGCTTGTGGTGCGTTGAATTAGCTCAAGTCGTAATTTCTGTTTGCGTTCTGCAGATATACAATACGTATGCAGTGCTGTGCGGTTAGTGCCGAACGTATAATTCTCTCAGAGCGGCCGATGTTTACTCAATCTTGGGGCACTTGCGGTTTCAGCGTTGGTTGTTGGGTTGGATGCACGCAATGTGAAGAGAAGAGAAGAGGGGGTCGAACGAATTGTACACAAACGTCGAGATGAGAGAGCTGGACAATTTTTATGATTCGTATAAATTTTTGTCGTAATCTCGAATTGAACTTGGAACTTGTTGACAGTTTTGGAAACTCACAGCCAGTTTTGTGGCACAGAACTGTCGAGAAAGAAGTATTTTATGGGCATACACAACACGATCGCAATCGCAAGGATTGATATGCTCATATATTTTAACAGGAAAATGCAATCTTGCACGTCATGTGCCGTTGTTACAAGAGAGAGGGAAGGGATGGAATAATAATAGAAATACGAACGGTATCTGTGGTCGGCATACAAATCTTGGAACGAAATCAAATCTTGTCATGAGGCGGCAGAAATTATGCAAAAAGCCCAGCATCTCGAAAAAATGTGTACATTGCTTGCTGGTTTTCTATGTATGAAAGCTGTAGTAATTGCTATTCATGGCAAAAACTATATCGTGGTGTGCATGCGGGGTACTGAGGGATGGGGTAGTAAAGCCCGTAATATTGGGCTTTCTTGTTGTTTACGTTCTGGCTACTGACCAATACAGCTGAGTGTCAGTACAGTAACTAACCTACTGTATTGGTGCAAATTCACTGGGCTTTTATCATCGAGAAGAGTAAAGCTTGGTGTTGTTTGTCCCCTGTCCTGTTTTGCCCCAAAATACCCGTAATAAAATGCTGTGGCGATGCGTTTATCCATTTCGGATATGTGCAATGTGCGTGTGTTTTTCAGTTCCAGTACTGGACCTGTCATCGGCGGAAGAGACTTATCGTGGAAAAGTGCGACAAGGCGACCGACTGGTGGTCCTCAGTCCGCCGGTATCAGTGCTGCCAGGCTCAGGTGAGAAGCGAAAACTTAACCCCCTCCATAATCTCAGATGGCCGCCTGGCCGAATAAACCAATTGCGGCCACCCTGGCTACAACTATGGCCTATTTTTTTGGCCGCAGCCACCCCACGGCTATGAGCGGCCACTGTCGCAGGGTGACTGCAAGCAAACGGATTTTGCGGCCAGGCGGTCATCTGAGATTACGGAGGGGGTTAACCGATACCGACCTCCGTAGTTTGCGGCGCCGGGGCGCTTTTCTGGTGCTGCGCTTCAGCCTTTTCGGCCATGTACATCGAAACAAAACTGGAATGAAGACTTTTTGGAGTACATGGCCGCCCAGAGAGTGGCGGCCGTCGTCGTCTCAGACTAAGGTCGGTATCGGTTAACCAGCTCCGAAATCCGACCGGTCAATTTAACCCACCCTCACGACTCGATAGCCAGACCTATTTTGGAGCTGAGGGACATTGGCGTGTCCATGGCTTGACATACAGTATACAAAGGCATGGATTGACAGTGGGATACGCCGGGCGTACGTCAAACGCATTTCCCCCAATGTGAATGAGCCAATTACGCAAACGTGCACATTCGTACACGCACTATTAAAATTTAACAACGTATACAGGACCCCTATCTTTAGGTTTCTTCATTTTGGAAGCTTGATAGAAAAGTGTTTGTCAAAGGAGTAGAAAAAATAATTTTTGGACGCAGCTTTTCCGGAATGAAATGAACTGTAGGCCTAGGCACTATGCCCTACCCCAGCCCTTTAGAACGTTCAAAGATGACGGCACAACCTTCGAATGCTTTGGCAAGAATTTATCAGTCTGCAAGGGACAGCAAAGGGAAGGATAGAATGTTGTATGACGCGCCTTATTTGGCTTTGGAGTTGGTGGGGTTAGGGTTAGTGATAAGACTGCTGTGACTGAGCTCTGCAGTTTTAACTGACAGGAATGGCAATAACCTTGGAGGCACATCAATCACAGAGAAAATGGAAAGCCCTCTTCACGTTACGAGGTGTGGAAAGGAAATAACATGGCACCTTCAGAATTACACAGTTGCTAGGCTTCTTATGCACAGTCTTTATTACAGTACATACGTACACGTACTACAGTACGCTGTGCATTCGTACGTTACTAGTTTTTATCTGGGTATTGTTTTTACTTATGTTCTTAGGAGTAGTTGCCAAATTTTGCAGTACATACTCAAATGCATGACGGGGAGCATTCAACATGAAATATACTCGTGGATGGTATTTCGCATTTTTCGACTTCAGCTTTTTTCCTTCTTATTTGATAAAAGACTGGGAAGTTTTCGAGTGCTGGAATGCTCTCAATGGGGATGGGGACGAAATATGACAAATGATTCCGTTCCTACTCGAGCAACTGCATGAAATTGCGCTTTTTCATCTACTGGAAAAAGCTGAGGACGAAGAGGCACAAGGGGCGATATATCGATCACGTATTGTATGTACATACAACGCTCGAGTACGGTGCCTTTTGGAGTTTCGTTATCGTATCCCTGATTCATCAAAATTCTTTAATCCCGGCAAGAAAGCCCCACGTCGCTCGCTAGCAACTACTGCACCTACTAGCTGCTCTTTATGCTTTAGGCGAGAGAGCTGCGCATATGGGAGCGTTAGTATGTATGTATGTTGCTGCTTCTTTTGGCTAAAGTTGGTAGCATAATTTAGCTTGAAATGGGCGCCACATAAAGGCACGCACATGCGATGGGAGAATTTCCATAACTTCCCAACCCAACCCAGGCTTAGCCAGGCACGACGCCGGTTTCTAGGCTCTCGCACTTCTTTCATTTGGCGTCATTGTGCATAGCTTTTGAGGAAAGGATACAATATAGGTCTGAGTCTGAGCTCACAGCTTTCTAGGGCTTAGAATTTGTTAGGGGCACCCCGTACGTATATGTTTGTGACGCATGGTATGGTGCACTGAAATGACAGTGGAGAACTGTTATGCTCTACTGAATACAAGGCCTAGGGGTTAGCAGGCAATAATTTTTCTCGCTCTGAGCAAAGTGTCAAGCAATCGAGATTGAAAAGGGTGCGCACTGTCGTGTGGGTACTGTAGTCTGAGCTTATGTGGCTTTAGGGAACAGATAGTAGCCAGCTAGCTAGGCAGTGCAATGTGATGAAAGGAGGGAAGGGTGAAAGTAATTAGAAGCAGGGTTTTTCACACTTCCGCGCAATTTTGTCTTGCGAAGTGTCATGGCCTGTTGATCAAGCGCTCGCTGCTCGCAATGAGAAAGAACAGACTCCACTGACATTCGCTTGTCAGTGTGTTACTGTCTTACAGTTTCACAGGGAAGGGAAGTGAATGCTGTTTATGAAATGATAAATAATAAACGCAGGGAGATAAAAGGGGGCAGAAAATGGCACATGACTCGCTTTTGTGCGGGGTGAGATAGAGGAGCGCACTATTTTTTCCTGATCCGCCGTTCTTTCCGGTTAGTAATTAGCCAATCGATGCGCTAGCAAGGCTGGCATACATAGCTGTGTGTTAGCTGCTAGCTAGTAGCTAGCTATAGCAATCATGTAACTTAGTCTGTCAATCAGAATAGTCCAAGGATGAAGGGAAAAGAATTCTTCTGAAGATTGAAAGGAGCTTTGAAGGAAGAAGAATGTGAGACGCGAATTTTGTCTTGCTTCAGAGGACTGAAGCAAAGGGGAAGGGAAGTCTGACTGATTATTTGAGTCATGAGAAGGGAAGACGTGCGTGATGCTCGTTATGGCTTGTAATACGAACGGGGGTGCAGTTTTTTGTATGTTATGAACACACTGTGAGGCTCGCATTACTACAGATCGTGAATTTTTGAGACTGTCTAGCAAAAAGTGAAAATATTATTTGAAAACAAATAAAAAGAAAAAGGGTATCAAAGCTTTGATTAGCAATTTTGAGAGATGGGTGTCCATGCAGTAGGACAAGGGAAGGGGGTTTCTTTCCAGCTTTTGCTTGAGAACTTCTTGTCAGAAGTTTTGTTTTCTTCGATATACGACTGTCAAGAGCAGAGACAGTTTAAACGTACGTACTTATGTATAGATGCAATGCACTAAGTTGCTTTATGTCATTTGAAGATCACAGCACGTTCATCTGGGGGATTTTATGTGTAAACTCCACGCACACATAACATCAGTTGAAAGACAGAACTGGATTTTATGCGAAAAGTTTTATCGAGGGGTGGAGTGTGTAAAACCACAAATTCTTTGCTCAATAATATTGTGCATGGTATGCACAGCACTATACCACGCAGAACACTGAGACTACAAAGTTTTATTATGCGAGTTGCCTACGTGTCAAGAAATAAAAACTTGGAGGGAAGGAACTATTTTATGCTATATTCTACTACGAAAAGCTATTGTAGTTTAGAAGTCGCCAATGTCTCCAGACCCTGTCAATCTTTTCATTCACTCCCTCCGTTTATTCCAAAATGGCGATAGCAGAGTGATTGATTGGCATTTTAGCTTCGCATTCTTGAGTTTTGAGCATCCAACTATTCCATGGTAGACTGGTGGTGCTAAGGGTAACTTTTATTACCGTGTTAGGCTAGCCAAGCATGCGATCATAAAATACACAGAGCGTAGTTAATCAACAACGTGGCTATATGCTTCTTTATATACCAGGAAAATATTGGGAAGCTGTTTGTTAAGATGGCACTAGGTGGCATCGGAAGGTATATTTTTTGTGCAATCACAGGCTTACTGTAAGCTTACAAAAATAAACTTTCGCAGTAGCTAGCAAAAACACCGAGTGTGTGTTGGGTATTATCTTGAGTCGTGTAATTTCTAGCTTGTCTATAATGAAGTGAGGGGGAGCATGGTGAGTGAGCAGTGAAGTTAACAAATTTTGAGGCTTCATTTATTCTACACATCCTCTTGATGTTTTACTTCAGTTTGTGCAAATCCTGTTCACAGATATTTTGCTTTTGTGTTCCAGAAACTTTTTTGCACTTTTGTTTGTCAGTTCAGTCTCTATAGTATTATGTGCTGTCTCGTTTTTCCTTTTCTTTTGTCACGATTTTAGCCTGGCGCTGCCCTGAAATTTGAGTGATGAAGCGCTTTTGACGGGGTTCGAATTAAATGTCACGATGCGTTTGAACCTCCTCTTTTCTTCTTCCTACGCAGAAAAATTGAGAATAACTTCTTTGTGACTTTGCGCGCAAATTGGATAGCGTCGGTTGGATTCTGAGAAAAGGAAGGGTATGTATGGTGTGCAGGAGACACAAGGAACAGATGATGGATTAGTCTGCGATACGGGTTGTCTGAATAGGTTAGGTAGGCAGCAGGTCTACCTTATTGCTTTGAACCTTGACGCCTTCTACGTACGTATGTGTCGGCATAGAAACAAGGGGGATGTCATGCATGGGGGTAGATTCGCAAAAGTCAAAATAGGTTTATTTTCTTGCGGCTTCTGTTGTGGACATTCAGTTTGACGCACTTAGAGCGTTGACGTCTTAATATTGACTGTACGTAGGCAAGGTACAGTACGTACAGTTTTGCGTTGGGAACTGCAGATGAAAAACAGTGGGGTTTCAGGAGTGAGGGTTGAGTTTTTTAGTAGGAAGGAAGAGCATTGCGTGATACACGATGGTATAATTGCCTCGAGAAAATAGTAGACGGAGGAGAGGCGTTTATTTTCTCTGGTCACTCCTTGGACTGGGCTTTCCAGTTATCTTGTCATCGCCCTTCCTGCCTGTTGTGTGCAATGAGTTGTGCCTTCCTTCTTGCGCACACTAATTGCCTTTGGTCTCTTTTTGTTTGGGCAGCGGGCAGCGCGCCTCGCGCGATGACCATTTTTTCTCCTCCCTCCCTCCCTGTCCGTCCACTACCAACGTATTTCATACGGGCCCTCAACCAGAGATGACCAACGCATTATCGATCCGCCCGCCGGTCTACTATTGTCCCGCAGCAATATTACGTACACGTACAGTGTGTGGTTAGTTCTTGGAACAAGTAGTGAGATAAACAGTTGAAGCTACATAGGTGTTTCATTCAAGCGCTCCCAAACAGAATCCTTACGTGACGAAAATAACTCTTTATCGGCTGCAACTGACAACGATTGTTTGGAATGCGGAAAGCGTATTGTCGTTCACAGGAACGCAACATGTACTTTGCGTATGGTAGGGTTCAACGCATGAACAGAACAATGAATGAAGCATCACAATCACATGACCGCAAGCTGTCGCCATGAAGAAAGTGCTGGATGACACCATTGGAACAACACATTTGTATGTAGCCTACAGTACGTATGGTTCAGGCATGACGCATCCAAAAAAATCATCACATACCGCAAACAAGCTAAGCATATGAAGGCTCATTCACATAGGAGGGAAGCGCGCCGAACGCGGCAATGATGTAGTTTGAGCGTATAGTGCAGTACACGCACATGTTTTGTTGCAGGCGACATCTGTTCGTATGTGATCCTGAAAAGCGGAGCCTCACCGGAGATCCCGTTTCGGCTGCACGTGTCGGACAAGGAGAAGGGGACGGTAGAGGTGCGGTTGGCAGATGGGGCGCATTTGGACTGCAAGGCCAGCCCCTACAAGTTCCAAATTGCCGCGGAGAGATGCGAAAGCTGGGAAAGATCCGACAGGTACGCAGGGTACTGTGGGGTAAACCCGGCCGCATAGGGCTAAAGTCCACACAGTTATGGGCAGGGTCAGGCTACCGTACTAACAACCGGTTCCTCAAAGCGTAGCGCACTCTGGCTGACTGCTGTCCACCCTTACTTGACCTTCTCTAAGGGCCCTAGGGAATAATTGCATGCATCCTATAGTTTCACACCAGCACAAAGGAGAGAAAGGAAGGATTATCTGTTTGTCTCTTGTCCATCAAAGTTGTCTGTCGTTTTAACTGTCTTTGTACGCAATAATTTGCATGGCTTCTCGTGCGTGCAAGCTAAGTATTACCCCTGACAAGCTTCCTGCCCAGTTTCACTGCGAGATTGATCCGAAGAAATCGACGGATGAAGTCTTAGTAGTCAGAACCAACGTCACTGAGCTAGAAGAGATAGAGAGCTGGTTGGAGCTGGCGCAGCAGAAGCGAATTCACCGCAAGCGAATTCTCCTCCTCAGGGCAGTTCAGAAAATTTGGAATCGCCAGAGTACATCTTCGATGTATTGCGCGAAGAAATGAGGGAGAAGATAAAGAGTGACCCAGACTGGAAGAGACTGAATGATCAAGCCACCCGTCGCTTCCGCAAATGTTCCACTGACACCGCCAAGAAAAGTTACCTTGCTACGATGGGTGCGCAAGTGGTCAAGCAGGCTCAGCTAGGTGCAAGGATCAAAGTTAACTCTACGTCTATGGCGCGCAGAAAGCCGACTGTACTGGCTGGTGAGAGAACGGCGGCGAACTGCCCAAAAACAAAGAGAAGAGCTGCTAGGCGTCCAAGAGATATCTCTGCCTGCATTGAGAAGAATCTACCAGTAGGAAAAAGCCACGGGAAAGGACACTAAACTCAGCTACAGTAACCTAAGTACATTCCATAGGCGCAGCATAAAAATGTTTGTTGGACTTCTATTTTTTTTATATCGACGTGAAATGATCATTGTTATTCGGCATGGATTGTGAGTGAAGTTGAAATATATAACAGAGCAAAGAAAAGAGTACAAGAGTGACCCAAGGAAAGGGCAATATTATAATCAGCTGATTCGCCTAGTAGCTCACGCACGCGCAGCACAAAACAAGTTTCGGATGATGTCCTCGCTCGCCTACTAAAGCCGTGCACACTAGGCGCTCCCCTGCCTAATTGCCCATAACTGTGTGGACTTTAGCCCTATGCAACCCGGCCCGGCCCTCTCCTAGGAAAACCAGCTAGCTGTCATGATGGTCAAAGGGGGAAATTGTGTGACTGGAGGCCACCCAGGTGTGTAGTCAAGTGGTTAAGGCGCTCGTCTGGAACACAAGAGGTCCAGGTTTCGATTCCCTGGCACAACTGGCAAAATTTTTCTTCTCGGCTATGGGGTTAACCCGGTCAGCCCAGCTCCTCTGAACTTGCTGTTTCAGCAATCGATGAACCAAGTAGCTCATTTGAAAGAGGAGAGTTCAAGGCGATTCATGTAATATTTGTCTCAATCGGTCCATTGGTTGCTGAGGTATTTAGCCCTGAAAGTTAGGTGGCTGGATTTTCCTATGGCCGGGTTTACCCCATAGAACCTTTCACGTTCTGTATTCGCTACTTGCGTTGAATTGTGGGTCGTCACGAGCTGACCTCTTTGTATTTCAGTGCGTTTTTTGATCGGCGTGCCGACGGGGCTGTATTTACCGATCAAAAATCGCACTGAAAAATAGAGGGGGTCAGCTCGCAACCACCGATAGTTTATATCTTTTGTTTCTTAGTGTCGAGTCCAAAGTTTGGTGTCCGGTTTTCCTACACATACAGTGGCGCCTCTTTAACACAAACCGCGACAACCCGTCATTGTTGACAACAAGTCGCTCAGCTGTTGTCGGTTTGTTGACGAATAATATGGGTGTTGTCGGTTTGTTGTCATTTCATCAACAAATACGATAACAAACCGACAATTTCACCCAAATGTTGTTCGTCAGCAATGAGACGGCTTGTCGCGGTATGTGTTAAAATGTCTGTCGTCTAATTTCAGCGCCAACGTGGAGATAACGGTGGAGGGCGTGAACGACGAGGAGCCGCATTTCGAGCGCACCTTCTACACCGTGGAGGCGGAGGAGGGCAAGCTGCACTCGGAGATCATCCGACTGTCCGCCAAGGACGGAGATTGCGGACGCTTCGGCGAAATCTGCTCCTACGACATCACCAACAACGCACAGCCACCCTTCGCCATCTCGAGACAAGGCAAGAGATGCAGATGGGGGTAGTTTCGAGTTTTTGTTTCACACTTTTATATCGCAAACAAGTTCCATAGTGTTGGGGCTTTTAGGGGAAGAATAGTGGCTGACGTAGTGGAAACAAAGTAGGCGATCACTAGGCGACATCAGACAAGCCGATTTACTCGCACCGAGCAAATCTGTCTTTCTTGATGAAACATGGCAACAGACGAGTACGATGAGACTTGAACTCGCATCTGCTAGTGCTAACCAGTCTGACTGCTTAGCAAGTACGCGTTCAAGTCGGACCGTACTCCTCGGCTTTTGTGTTTCAACACGAAAGATCGGTATGCTCGGTACAAGGAAGTTGGCCTGTCTGATGTCGTATACTGGCTCATTTGCACCACCAGTTTATTGGTTTGTGCGTTTGCATTGCAGGTGTCCTCAGGAACACGCGTCCCCTGAATTTCTCCGCTTCTCACTCGCACATTCTGGAGATCGTAGCGTCTGATTGCGGCATGCGTCACTCCCGTCCCGTTCTGGTCACCGTCAAAGTGAAGGAGGCCTGTAATCTCGGCGTTCAAGGTACATATGTATGTACGTATTATTTAGTACCGTATGGAAATAGAATTCTGTATTGTACATGGGTGATCTAACACCGATCAAGAAACGCACTGAAAAGCAGACGAATCAGTTCGCGTCCACCCATTATTCTTTTTTTAACTCCTCCCAACCTCCAACATATGAAAAGTTCGTAACCATGACAACGGTTGTGAACTGTTCCGCAACTCCTGTATGTTGCTTGTCAACGGTTGCACAACTTCTCCATATGTCGGTTGTCAACCTTTCTTTGCACAACCAGTTGGCAACGAAGACTTTGAAGGTCGGGAGGAGTTATGCGCAAGAGTAGCGAATATTGCTGCCTACTCTCTGCTCCATAGCCTCTCTTTTGTGGCATGTAGGCCTACTGTACGTACGTGCGTTGTGTTCCTTCCAACCTGCACACGATACTATGACGTCACTCTTTCCATTCCAGGCTTCGCCGACCGTCTGTCCTACTTCTCCGGGTCCGGCTCCCTGCCCATCCTGCCGCACGCTTCTCTCAGCCTATGCGGCGCCTCCTGTGAGGTGGAGAAGGTGGAGGGGCATCTGCACTTAGGCACGGACCACCTGCTTCACGGATGCGACCGAGCAGACTTCGCGTCGGCGGACCAGAGGCAGCTGTGTAAGGCGGACGCGGCGACGGTTGATCTACTGCCGCGGGAGGACCAGATTCAGTTGGAGAAGGGAGAAGGGAAGAAGGCGGGAGGAGAGGAGAAGAAGGAGAAGGAGAATGAAGTGACGGAAGAGGTGGAGACGGAGGGAAGCAAGGAGAATGTAAGCAGGGAAGGAAGGGGTAGCTTGCGGAAACTGTGCAAACTACGGGCTAATTTGGGCGCGAGTAATGAGGGTGGATCCACATATAGTAGGAGTATGGATATTAGGTAGTGGGTGGGGCATCATGTATACCCGGGGCAGGATTTACCCCATGGTCGGGTCGGGTTTACTCGAGCTATTTGGTTCATTGTTTCCTGAAACAGCAAGTTCGAAGGAGCTTGGGTGGCCAGGTTTACCCCACAGTACCCTACGTATGCTACGTGTACCAATGTGTATTGCTGCAGGTGTACCTGTTCGACGGGAGCAGCAACGCGATCATTGTGGATCCGGCTGTGGCCAAACCTATCGTTCCTCGCCAATTCACTCTCAGCTTCTGGATGAAACACGATCGGCATCCGAAGAGCAGTCATCACTTCAAGGAGAACATCCTCTGCAGCTCTGACGATCACAGTACGATCACCACTTTATTTATTCATACCGTATTTACCGGTGCATAGCCCCCCTATGCATACAGCCCCTTATGGGACCTCTCAATTTTCTCAATTGCATAGCTCCATGATAGGGCTATGTACTGGTAAATACGATATATATATATATTCGCTGCTGCGCTAAGAATTATGTGTGATCGCGAGCTGACCTCTCTGTTTTTCAGTGCGTAAAAACACCCTGTCAGCTGACGACCACCCGCTATTCTTAGCGCAAGTAGCGAATATATGGCTTGTTCTACGTACTTTTGCATTGCGCTCTCCAAATAACAAGCCCATCGCTGATTTTTAGAGAAAAATCGGCATCATTTCGCGCTGTTCATTCGGAATTGTAAGCTGGAGCTACTGCGACGTGGTGAGCCGCGCAAGGAGCAGAAAAAGCGCCAGTTCCTCCCCTCCGAATGGCGATGGCAGATGGCACAAGTCTGTGATGGTCGATGGCATCACTACACTATCAATATGGCATTCCCAGAGGTACGTGCAGTAAGTAACATGCATATTCACCGGTTGCGCTAAAGTTTTGTTTTGTGGGTGGTCGCATGGCATTCAGAGGTACGTAGGGTACAATACATACGTACATATTCACCGGTTGCGCTGAAATTTTCTGGATGGTCACACGGAATTCAGAGGTCGTAGGGTACAGTACATACGTACATATTCACTGGTTGCGCTGAAATTTTTTTGGGAGGTCACATCATGGCATTCGCAAAGGTACGTACGTGTAGTAAGTAACATACATATTCACTGGTTGCGCTGAAATTTTTTGGGTGGTCGCATGGCATTTCCAGAGGGTACAGTACATACATACATATTAGGGTACAGTACATACATATTCACCGGTTGAGCTGAAATTTTCTGGGTGGTCACATGGCATTCCCAGAGGTACGTAGGGTACATATATGCACGGATTGCGCTGAAATTTTCTGGGTGGTCGCGGGTCTCTTTCTTGGGTGCCACCGATCAAAAATTGCACTGAAAATCAGAGAGATCAGCCCGCGACACCCGGAATTTTTTATTCTCAACGCAACCGGTGAATATTCAGATCGTCCGCCCAATCTTAGGCTCAGGTTCTTAACGGGTGTCATGTGTGTGCATGAGTGTTTATGCTTTTCAGGCGAGTTTACTGGTAGATGGCAAACCGTTCGCTAATCCGGATATGAATCTGGATATTTTGGACGATTATCGACTTGTGAACGTCAGAGGAATGAAGGTAGATGCACTACGTACGTGGGTCAACCCCCTGCAGTATTCTTGTACTCGCTCAGACAACATCACTCGCTGGATGAGTAGAGCACACTATCCATCCACCATATGCAGTAAGGCGATTGGGTTGGTCTGTGTCGACCCCGCGGCATTTAGTGAGAGTTTGGATCGGTGTCTGTGAGGTCGTCGACGTCATTTGTTGTCAATTCTTCTTTTCACTCGCTCCTTTGACGCCCCCCTCCCAGATGATTGAACAAGGTCAACGACCCCGCGGACACCGATCCAAACTTTCACTAAATGCCGCGGGGTCGCCATCGACCAACCCAATCGCCTTTCTGCATATGGTGGATACACACGTGTCCTTGTGATATGAAGTAAAGTGTTCATTTCTACACGTCATACACGCATATCCTTTTTGTAGACCCGTATGATGATCGGCGCTTGTTGGCAAGGTCGTACAGGGACGACGGCTCAGTTCTTCAAGGGTCAGCTCATGAGCATGCTGTACTTGCCGGGCAAAACGGAGAAACCCGGAGTGCTCCAGTGTCTGCACCAGTGCAAGGAACAACTGCAGTTGGAGGCTGTAGATAAACTCAAGCCTGGAGAGGTGCGTAACGTAAAACTAGAAGTTGGGTACTGTGGGGGTAAACCCGGCCATGGGACAATCCGGCCACCGAAGTTTCAGGGCTGCATATCTCAGCAACCAATGGTCCGATTGAGATAAGTATGATATCGATCGATTCCTCGAACTTCCCTCTTTCAAATGAGCTATTTTGGTTCATCATATGCTGAAACGGTAAGTTCAATGGAGCTTAGGTGGTTTACCCCACGGCCGGGTTTACCCCACAGTTCCCGTAGCAAATGTAATGTACAAATTTCACTTGAAAAAGGTCTTGATTTGCCTGAAGGTGTGATAAATTTGATCTGCATACTATCTTTTATTCTAACTCGAGTTTGTGTGTTTTGTAGACGGCGGTGTTCAAGAAAGACGGAGCGGACCTGAGTTTGAAGACGCAGAGCGTTGAGGAGTACACGCGCTTGCTGCGTGCGGTGAGCTACGCCAACCTGAAGACAGATCCCACGCCAGGACATAGGCGCTTCTCTTTGAAGACCACTCTCAGGTGAATAGTTGCGTTGGGAACGGCGTGGCAAAGCACCGGACGTTGAAACTTTTGCCTTCCCACTATCGAGTTTAGTTTTCTTATCATCTAGCTGGTGTCCTAATTTAGTGCAGTACTAAAATCCCAATGAGGGATATCACTAACACATAACATAATGAAGGACACTAACATATCCGAGACCCAAAAAAGGGAAATTGTGTGACTGAGGTCATCCGGGTGTGTAGTCAAATGGTTCGGGCGCTCGCCTGGAATACGAGAGGTCCAGGGTTCGATTCCCAGGCACATCTGGCATATTTTCCTTCTCAACCAGTTGTACTGGATCTCAAAATCACCAGGCTAGGTGGAAAAGCTTACGGCTGCCGATTAGTGTGCGGTTTTACCCTACAGTAGCCTGTACATCCTTTTATCTACGGGATGCCCTCATATATTGATGAATAATAATTGTGCAGTTTTGTCGCCCTGTCTCAATGGCGTAGTGGCTAAGTGGCATGCGTGTCCTTGTTTCAGCTGCAAAGGGAGTTCGGATCCTGTGGACGTCCCGCCGGTGCGTGGCTACATTTTCGTCAAATCCGCCCCGGAGCTGACGCTGACATTATCGGGAAATTCGTTCGTACGAAAACACGTGCAAGATCTGCGCGAAGGAACCAATTTCCTCACGGATTTCCACATCAAAATTACGCAAGGAGAAGGTACGCAACGCATACATAATAATGGATTTGGTGCGGTGTCATTTTGAGAGGGAACTTATCTGATGGAGAATTAGGGGGAAATCGGAAATGTGCTAATGTTTCAAAGGGTGCATAAGTTGGAGGAAAGAACGGCCTGTTTTGCTGAGCTGATACGAAACTTGGTTATATGCAAATAATCGTAAAACCAAAATCTTGCTGACCAAAAAAGGTAAGAGGCCTAGAGTGTGTGAGGTGACGTCAGCTTATAGACTAGTTGCGTTGTCGCGATGGGGTTGGTTGATAGCGACCACGTAAAGTTTGTATCGGTGCCGGCAGGGTCGTTGACGTCATTTGTTGCCATTTCTTCTTTTCATTCGCTCCTTTTCCTCTTCCAGCTGACTGAACTGAACAACGTTGACAGCCGACCCCGTCGGCATCTATCTAAACTTACACTGTATACCGCGAGTTCGTTAGCGACCAACTCCATCGTGACAGACAACGCAACTGGTCTGTCGAGCTGGATAATGAAGGAGAGCTGGATTGGCTACTGTTTCAAAATGAACGTCTGCCGGCAACTAGACGTGGCTCATCGAATTGAGGCGGAATGTTCTTCCAGTACGGATGTACGTACTTTTCGCCCCGTATGTACATATCCCATCCCCCTTTCATTATATCGTAATGAACAACTGTCCGGCTGTTTTCAGACGACGAAGCGAAGGAGGTGACGACTGAGCGTAAGCTGGACTGGTGTCGGATCCAGATGCGACCCACCGTGGATAGGGAACACGAGGCGTTCAGCAGTCCCGCTGCACTGATGGAGCAACTGCATCTGGAGTTCGAACGAGACTTCAAGGACGGAGTCAAGCTCAAGGGTGAGTGTCAAAAGCAGGAGGAACTGAGCAGGTCATTCGGGTTGTGTAGTGCAGCGGTTGGGACGCTCGTCTGGAATAGCGAGAGCTCCGGGGTTCGATTCCCTGGCGCATCTGGCGAGTTTCTTTCTGGATTCAGGCAGCGCTTATGTACCTATTTAGGGTAGTGCGGGGTAAACCGCCCAACTTGTGACAATCCCCCCCCCCCCCCTGCCCCTGTATGTACGTACGTACCTACTTACGTATGTATGTGTGTACGTACGTATGTATGTACGTATGTATGTACGTACGGACGTATGTATGTATGTATGTATGTATGTATGTATGTATGTATGTATGTATGTATGTATGTATGTATGTACCTATGTATGTACCTACGTATGTATGTATGTATGTATGTATGTATGTATGTATGTATGTATGTATGTATGTATGTATGTATGTATGTATGTATTGTATTTTGCAGGGTTGGAGAGCGTACACGGCTATCAGAAGGTGATGAGCGGCATTCACTACTTCAACAACAAGGCATCAGATGGGGTGGGCCCTACTCGGATATTCCTGGTCCAGTGCAGCATGCTCAACGGCAAAGTCCTCAGCAATCACCTATTAGTCTCGGTAAATATAGCCTATATATATATACAGTAAATATACGTAACGCAAAGCGTTCTAAATTCATGTACGCTGTGGTGTGGTCATGATATTTATCGCATGCCGCGACAAGGTGTATTGTTGGCAAAAAGTCGCTCAGCTGTTGTTGGTTTGTTGTCTGCTTGTTGACGAACGGACAAGCCGACAACACCCATATGTTAGTCGTCAACAAAGGGACAACAAACCGACAACAGCTGAGCGATTGACGCCTTGTAGCGCGGTATGTGTTAAAATAACTCATAAACTTGATGTTTCACTCTCCGGTATTTTCTCAGGTCGCCTCGTTCGTATGTGTGGTCTTCTTTTCTCGATGGGTAACCCCGTGAAGTTTATGTTTCAGATGGCGATCATATCGGAGCCTCCTCCTCCTCCAGCTGCAGCTGCAGGTGCGAGCAAGGAGCGGGAGGAGCAGCTGGTGCTGCATCACGAGCCGCATCACGAGGCGAAGAAGCAGCCGGCGCACAAGCGACTGCGGGACGTGTTAATGGTGGACGCTGGGGGCCGACCGGATCTCGGCCCCTTCCCCAACATCCTGCACGAGGCCGGATACAGCACGGAACACTCCGCCACCGCTTCCGCTGCTGGTAAGAGATGATGGATGGATGGATGGAGAATGGAAGGGGAGAGGGAAGGAAGAAGAAAATTACAGTGAAATTATTTCCATATGTTTCGCCCACGTACACTACTGGTCTCGGACGCTATTGCCATACGTACGTAGCAATACTGTTAGTAGGGTACTGTGGGATAAACCCGGACACGGGGGTACACCCGGACACCTAAGTACAGTATTCACCAAATGCAATAAGAGCAGTGCTTGGTCGCGAGGTGACCCCTCTGAACTAACCTTGATTTTCAGTGCAACTTTTGATCGGTAGTCGACGCGAAGGTCGGCGCGGAAAGAAACAAACGGGCAAGCGCCGACCTTCGCGTCGACTACCGATCAAAAGTTGCACTGAAAATCCAGGCGAGACGTGGTGAGACGGTGAGACTGGTGAGACGTCACGCCATATGGCGTGAAGTTTTTTATGGGCTAAAAAAACTTCGTCTTTTTCACTTCACAATTTTTCATTTTCGATCTTCAAACTTTGACTGAAAAAACCTCAAACCGTGTACGCGGGCTTCAAACTTTTCCAAAAATTCATATCTTCAGCTTTTCCGAAAAAAACTTCAAACCATGTACGCGGGCTTCAAACCTGCGCCCTTCAGCTTTTTGGAAAAACTTCAAACTTTTAACTTCATACTTGCAAACCTGAGGTGCACCTCAGGTTTGGCCCGCCGTTGGGAAAGCTGAAGATAATTTTTCAGATTCCCTTCAGACCACATTATCTTCAACCTTTGCCCCGCATTATCTTCAAACTTTTTATCTTCAATCTTGGCCCCGCATCTCTTCTGATTCTCTTCTGACGATTTTTAGAAAAATTTTTCACTATGTCTGGTATACATTCGCTATTTTTGGCTTGTTTTTTTAGGAAATTGGTAATCTCAGTTGACGATTTCAGTCACTCTTGAAGCATTCATTATTCTTTAGCTATCATCTAGGCACGAAGGAAAATTTAGAGTTTTTGCTGATGTCTTCAAAATGCTCAATTTAGCCAAAAACATGCTCAAATTACATAGTAAAGTTTTTACCGATGAAGCTATGCTGTGTGATGGGTCAGACCAGAGAACAGATGGTGAAACCATACAGGCCAGCAAGAATACTCATTCAGAAATAACATTAGACGAATTTTTACCGTCTACCACCAATTTTCAACAGAAAGTATACTGCGGTAAAAATTTTGATGATGGTAAAGTACCGCGCGGTAATTTTACCATCTGGAATGCGCGGTAATTTTACCGTACCGTACTGTTACTGTACTTTTCAAAAGTTGACACCACTAGATGTACAGACTACCCAGGAAACCCCAAAAAGCTATACGGGGATAGCTATACTTTTATCGTGTAAATGCAATTACTTTTTGGCGAGATTACCAGCATAAAAAATAATAACAGCCGTTAGCCTACAGCGAAGAACGGCTGTTATTATTTTTTATGTCGGTAAACTTGCTAAAAAGTATTTTACATATACATGATAAACAGTATAGCTATCCCCATATAGATTTTTTGCGTTTCACATGGTATCATTGACATGCCATACCATACAACAAACTATAGTACGTAAGCAAAGCACGTATCACGTAAGCAATGTACGTATGCAGAGCATCACAGAAAACACAGTATACAATACAGTATACACAACAGAAAATACGGTACAGCAACGCAGTGAAAAAAACTTCAAGTTGGGCCAAGCTGAGGGGCAATCAAAACGGAAATCTGAAGTGCACTTCAGAACCGGCCCAAGTCTGAAGGGATTTGGAAAATATGAAGGGAACATTTGGAAAGAACTTCAGCAAAAAGGAAAAACCTCAGAAAAATATCTTCAAACAAGGCGAAAAAAAAGCTGAAGACATTCTGAAGTTTGAGGGGAAAAAAATTTGGTCATTTTTGAAGTTTTTTCACGAACTTGAAGTTTAACTTCAGCAAGTATGAAGGGGAAAAAAAGTCGACCAACCTGAGGGGCGCGTACATGGTTTGAGGTTTTATTTTTGAAGGGATGAACACCCAAAAAATGGCAGAACTTCAGGTTCAAATCTTTCCCACCCAAAGGGTTAAGAGACGTTTTCTGTAAGGATTGAGAGTAGCCGTAGTATAGGCGGAAGGGGGGTACTTGTTGTGAATCGAGATAATATGCCTATCGGATTCCCCATCAAAAACTGCATATGTTGATGAAGTTTTAGGAAAAAATTTGTTCAGGCATCATCGAGATATTGATGGCTAAAGGTGGGCAGGTCGCATTTTTGCCGTTTTTCAACGTTTTTAGCCATATTTCAGCAACCGAAGGGCTTAGAGGGCTACAATTTGGTACGCACATACATTTGGTAGGGACCCAAGTCTGGACCAATTTTGAGCCCAATCGGCCACCTGTGTGGCGAGATATAGCGTCACAAAGTGCATTTCTGTATTTAACCCCTGCATATAATTTTGCAAAAGTAGTATATTTTTGTAAATTTTGGGTAAGGGTTAAATTTTTTGGGAAAAGCAATTTTATTTTTGAAATCTACATCAAATTCTACATAAGATAGGCTACTTACGAGGAAAATGTTTCAGTGGTATTGCTCATTTATCTTGAAAAATAAAAAAGGCGGGAAAATTTTTGCTGCATTTTTCACCATTCGAGAGGACTGTAGTCCCAATTCTCATTATAGAGATTTTTTGCGGTAGTACTAAAGTTTTTAGGCCTAACCCTTCTCTACTTTCTGTAAAAATTTTACCCCGTGCAGGGCATGTATTCACGCCGTGGTATTCAAAAAACTAAATTTGCAACAGGTGCAAAATGTATGGAAATTCACTTTGTGACGCTATATCTCGCCACACAAATGGCCGATTGGGCTCAAAATTGGTCCAGACTTGGGTCCCTATGGGATCTTTCCGCATGCCAAATTGTAGCCCTCTAAGCCCTGCGGTTGCTGAAATATGGCTAAAAACGTTGAAAAACGGTAAAAATGCGACCTGCCCACCTTTACCCATCAATATCTCGATGATGCCTGAACAAATTTTTTCCTAAAACTTCATCAACATATGCAGTTTTTGATGGGGAATCCGATAGGCATATTATCTCGATTTACAAAAAGTACCCCCCTTCCACGTACTATGCAACCGCTACAGAAAACGTTTCTTAATTCAGAGGGGTCACCTCGCGACCAAGCACTGGCTCCGATTGCGTATGGTGGATATCTCAGCAACCATACGATCGATTGAGTCAAGTATTCTACCAATCGATTCCTCCAACTCTCCTCTTTCAAACGAGCAACCATGTTTGCATCTTTTGCTGAAGCGGCAAGTTCAGAAAAGCTTAGGTGTCCGGATTAACCCCACAGTACCCTACACATTCACATGTTCCTTGACTACTTACTGTAGGTGGCGCGATGGCGGTGCTGGTGGTGGCGTGTATCGGATTCCTGCTGGTGTTGCTGCTGGTGGGCGTGGTGAAGATGCGCAACAGCGGCGCCCCCAGTCGTCGACGCGGCTCGGCCAAGTACCACCGACCCGGCTCCGCACACGGCTCCGAGCACGGAGACCTGGCCTGGGACGACTCCGGCATGAAGATCACCATCAACCCCTTCGTGGTGAGTATGCCGAACACAGGGATGCTATGATAGTGCGGGGTAATTTGGGCTACCCCAAACTATTTTCAGTTGCTTGGAAAGTTTTTTATCCGGGGTTGCCCATCGACCTCCTGCTATTAAAATTGATCGCGATCGTCATCGCCCCTCCTAATTGAGCAACGGTTCAAATTTCCCCAGCTGTCCCCCTCCCCCCACTTACCGACGCCGGTAATAGGGGGAGGGGGGCAGACAACTTGTAAATTGAATTGAATCGATTTGATGGAGTGGATTCTTTATGTGTGAATGAATGAATGGGGTTTCCCTGTCTGTGCTGTAGGATGTGGAAGGAGGCGCGGCAGGAGCGCAAGAAGAATCAGAGGATGACAGTTCGGATGACGGAGACAGGTATGTACAGTACGTACCTACGTGCACATGCATGTGTGTACAAACATACATACATTTTAAACGTACATACATACCTACATAGCAGCCTACATTACATACATAGGCCTACATCATACACAGATGAATCATGCACATACATACATACATACATACATACATACATACATACATACATACATACATACATACATACATACATACATACATACAAACATACATACATACATACATACAGGGTGTCTCATAATAAACCGAACACTTTTCCGTGCATGTAACTCTGGAACCACACGTTAGATTTTCATTCGGTTTTTTGCAGTTAGTAGTCAAGGCTTCAACTTAGATGTGTACAAAATTTTAGCTTTGTAGGCCGAGTGGAAGGTGCTCAAACACCTTCTTTCTCTGGCGGTCAAAAACGAGGGTTTTTCGCACTGGTAGTGCCGATTTAGGGGCCTTTTGTGCATGGGTCCAAGATAAAATTAGTCTCGTAATGAAAAAAGAGATCCCAATATGCTAGGAAATGTGTATCTTATGCATAATCCCCAGTGCCACTATAGCAAACGGATGGAACAGGGTATCTTGAAAAATTAAGACCAAAATTTTTCTCCATACTGAAGAAAAACGTCGATTTTGAGTTTCGAGATTCAAATCGTCGCAACTTCTGAAGTATGTGGAGAAAATAGTTGAAATTTTGTACACATCTAAGCTGAAGCCTTGGCTACTAAATACAAAAAACCTTATGAAAATCCAACCTTTCATTCCAGAGTTACACGCACAGAAAAGTGTTCGGTTTATTATGAGACACTCTGTACATATGTACATACATACATACATACATACATACATACATACATACATACATACATACATACATACATACATACATACATACATACATACATACATACATACATACATACATACATACATACATACATACATACATACATACATACACAGCACCAGCTCTGTTTGTGCGTGACATTCTTATCCTAATCATTGCAGCTATCGGGAGGAAGAAGACGAGGCCAGTAGTGACGAGGAAGAGGAGGCGGAGGAGGTCCTGCCTCACGTGCCGAAGGAGGCCGCGTGTGGCGGAGAGAGCGGACACTCTACGGGGTTGGAGTGGGACGACGACGCTCTCAACCAACAGCGTCTGCCCGCCAAGAAAAGCTTCAGGCTCTAAACACGGCTACTACTTGTACTTACAACTAAACGAGTCGAATAGTGTATTCTACCTATTCCTTCACGGTTCTCTTGGCGAAGTTTTGTTGGTGGTTTCGAAATGATGGATCGTTGATATCAGGATTATGTATGGGAAGGAGAGATAGTCTCCTGTCTGATGGTTTTTAAATGTTGTGCAAAGGCGGTGTTAAAGAGAATCGTGAATAATAGTAGTCGACGCTCTGTCTCAGTTCTCATTACTTTACTTATACTGACACCACTGTGTGAATCCAGTACTATGTTCCTATTGTATGTATGTTTCAATTTTGCGAAAAGCACGATTATGTCCAGACTTCCCTCTAGGAAGCGAGTATAACTGTCTCTAAGCCAGTTTTACTTTTTTTAGCCCCAGCCGACTGTACAATAATAATACTTGAGGCTCGTCATATGTCCAGGGTTGTGCTGGATTTGGTTTCTCTAACTAAATGCGGCACTATTTTGGACGGACGTTGACGAATGCGTTTGGCATCTCTATTTGTACAGGCTGTTGTCACGTTCAATTTTGTACTGTTCTGTCTGGTTATTGTCGTGGAAATTACAGTAAGCCTACTTACACTTATATTCGAGAGATTGTTGGACACTATTGCGACAAACAAACGAATATTGACGGCAGGATATTTCGCAAGGTTTTTTATTTTACCCCAATTGTATTACGTATAATAGGCATAGGCAGATATTTATGATGAATTGAAATGGATGCTAACTCTATTCTTGTCAAGCGCTTTTTCTCCTTCAGTGCACTGCTACGTTTTATAGCTTTTTTAAAACATGTAGCCTACTGTATGTCCAAATGGTTGCATTGATTACGTACGTACTTGTGTCTATAGTTTATGCACATTTTCAGATTCTTTTTATTGTTTCGGTAGTGTACGTACAGTATTTTTGGCGCAGTGATTCTCTGTTGCGCCCTTGTTTTTTATTTATGTATGTAGCTCATTTTTGTTGAACAATTATTTTTTCGCCTGTTAGTACAGTTTTATCTCATTGCAGCTTCAATATATTTGTACTTTTAGACTTTTTGGTTGACAAGCGGAAGTGACAGGTTTTTTATCACCTAGCTTGCAAGAAACAGTGCTGTTTTTCACGCGTTAAATTGTAGGACAATGGTTGTTTTGCTTCTGCCATTCTGTGATGTCTGCAGGATAATATCAACTCTACAACTTACACAACACGTATGGTCTAATCACTAATTTTTTTGCAACCTAGGTGGTGTTTTGTTTTGACTGACATTCCTACCGAAAAGCTGTACCATAACGTTACATACTGATCAGCTAATTTTCTATAGGCAGGTTGTTTTGCTAATTGTGTAGTATTGTGCCATCATCAGACAGCTGAATGACAGCAATTGCTACCGACATTTTTCCTCAATTATATGGTTCTGCTGTGTGTGTGCATTTCTCCTGTCAGCTGCTCTATAACGTTTGCACCTTGTCTGTATTCTGCGCATATGCTGTAAATACTGTACCCTTTAGCGTCACACTTTATGTAGTAAAGTAGTTTCTGTGTAAGTGTTTGGCGCTAAGTCCCTATACGACTCACAATCACACACGCTCATTACATTGAAAACCATCGTGCACATACACAGTATGTACAGCATAAGTAACAATAGGCATGTAAAGTAAACCGAATGTACACACACATAACACAGGGACATACATATGTACATGCAATAGCCTACAAAAACATACGCTACGCTGTAGGCCTATAATAAACATGGCTGCCCAGGCGTGTAGTGTAGGTCTCCCCCACCTATGTACATAATACGTACGAAACGTACACCTATTGACTCAGACCTAACATTAGTACATACATACTATAATAAATACACAATTTGTAGCGCTAGCCTATAATCGGGGCTAATCGAAAGCAGCGAGCTAATCGATGGTAAATCACAGCAGTGGAAAGTTGTGTCTTCGAAAGTCACACACCATGATGATGAAAATAACTGGTTAACGAGCGAACAGAGCACATCTATTCTTATTCTGCTTTCGTGTCAGGTTTCTTCTTCGGCTTTGGCAAAACCCTCAGCAAAATTTGGAAGCCGATCGGCCATAAAAAGCAGAGGACAATCCAGCCAGAAAAGTACAGGCTTCGATAAATCTGAAACAACCGTCATACACTGGTCTATGCATGATGGCCATAACAATCACGATGTGCGTTGTCGTCAACCGTAGCCATGTGGTTCGCAGTCTTACGAAACCCAAATTTTACGAGTTAACCCAGGTTTCCAGCTTTCATAGACAACATGCGCCAAAAAAATTCGTCAACACTTCGTTATTTTCTGTGCGATGGGAGCTTCGGTGGCCGCATCTTTAGTTTGGCCATAAAGAGTTTGCCAAGGAACTCAAGTCGTGTTGCGTAAAATAGAAAGGCAAATGCGGATTTCTGTCCATGCAGCTATGAAACTCAAGTCGTGTTGCGTAAAATAGAAAGACAAATGCGGATTTCTGTACATGCAGCTATGGAACTCAAGTCGTGTTGCGTAAAATAGAAAGAAATGCGGATTTCTGTCCATGCTTCATGTACTCCTATCCTACAGAAGTACATGCAAGCAAACTACGCACTACGCCTCAAATTCCCCTAAAAGTTACCTTACCGGAAACCATCGCTCTTTCTTGATTTGTCCGAACGGGATGAAACCGTAGGTGCATCCGAGCAGCGTGAGAACTTTGCAAAGGATCAACTTGCACACTCTGCCGCCAGAGGTCAGAAAGAAGAAATCCCGCACGGCCGGTAATCTCTCGAGAATATCTGGTACCTGAAATGGCGCCTTCTAATGTAGTAATGGAACGGCATCGCATACGGCCCAAGAATATAGCAATGTTGGGGTGGTAGCGTGGGGCAAGTCCGTCCACCCTATGGTGGCGGGCATTACTCCTCCGTCCTCCCCCATTCAAAACAAGACTCCCGAAAAGTATACTGCTGCCTGGTAAGGTTTCTTGGTTCCTGCGTGCTACCGATAAATAGCCAACTTGGCTAGATGGGGGCAAACTGTAAATGGTAATAGAATGGGCGGATTTGCCCCACACTAAACTCCAGGACATGAATAAGACTTCATCGATCACCACGCCTCTAGCGGTTTAAAAGCGAAACACTTTTCTTATTTTCGCTGCGCAAATTTTCCCGTTTTTTTCGCACGCAACAAGAGTTATCAACACAGAATTTTGCAGAATAACTTCTACTTTCATGCCTCCTTCCATCAAACCCAACATTAGTTACTAAGCTTATTTGTTCCATCGCAAACACCCAACGTTTTTGCCGCACTTGTTGAAACAGCCTTTTTCTTGGAAAACCGGGCCTACCAGCGTTTGCATTTCCTGTATACTCTTTTACGTGTATTCCTATACTCATCCAATGCGTGGGTGCTCTAGGCGTTCATGCATTCAACGTTTCTGTCGCTTCGTCGATTCTTCTTCCTTGCTTCCACGTTTGTCGACAGGTGTCGTGGTGATCGATGAAGTCTCACTCATACCCTTAGCTATACCCTATTCACATTCCTTCTACGTCCTGCTACGATCTTTCAAGCGGTACGCAAAAAGTCTTTGGGGACTTGATGACTTGACTCCGCATTCTCTCCCTCAGCGGATCGACATATAGCATAATGGAACAGAACCCAATGGTTTATCAAAGATAAGAAGGCGCCCTCAGTAGGGCTAGCAAAAATTGCCTATGCCGACCATCTTTCAGGTCGTCATGGCGGGGAATTGGGAAAAGTTTTCAACCAGCAATAACCGCACCTCGCTAAACGCTCATTGGTTACGGTACCGCCTCTGCGCAAAGCTGATGAACCCCAAACCCAACCCACCTCTCATTCTTCGATGAAACATCAAACTCCTAAGTTGACCCAGAGACGACGAAACGCTACGAAACCTGACGTTACGTACGTACCTGACGTTCGGCGATGACACACATGAATTCGTAGAAGAAGCAGGCGAAATAGCCGAGATGGAAGCCATGCCACACCGCCAAAAAGAATAACGTCAGCGCGTGACTCAACAGTTTGTTGCCCAGGAAACGAAGACGTTTGAATACGTATCTACAGAAAACGTATGAATGTACGTACGTAGACAAAAATTTTGGAAAAGTAGTGCACACTTTGCATTGGAAAATGGCAGAAACAATACGAGATTATTCTTTTCTTATTCCTACACGATGAGGGAATAGGGATGGTTTGTTCATAAATTATGTTACACTTTCGACGACCCCCTTTCCAACGTACTCACCCAACACAAAACACACAAACTCAAATACAATGTACTTTTTCGCAATAGCCTCAGCTCTATCCAAAAACCCTATCCCATAAAAAGTTCAAGCCGTAACGTAATTTACAGCCGTCCCTGAGAAGAAGCAAGGTACAGAATAGACCTGGTTCTGATTGTGGATTTCTGCGCCTTCAGTAAGAGGACCTTGTTCGACCTACGACAGAACGGATGAGGTCGCAAATAGAGCTGCGCACACGTAGTAGCGCTTTTTCATGCAAAACTTGCCATTTTCATGCACATTTTATTTACTTTTTAGCCAACAAGTGACGGCTATTTGGTCAAAAAGTAAATAAAATGAGCATAAAAATGAACAGATTTTACAACAAAACGCGCTACTACGTGTGCGCATCGCTAAAAATGCGACCTCGCCCATAGTGAGTGCGTTTGCAAGAAGTCCACAATTAGGTCCAGGGATCCTTTATTCACCTGGAAGCCCACTGATTGGTGTTGAGATTGAAACTCTCGATCACTGATTGGAATGTGACGCCCAACTCGAATTTGGTGAGTCGAATATTTCTCAGGCCGTCCCAACGCACCCTGCCATCCTCCCTCACGCCGTTATGCGCTAAACCGGACCAAATGCAGGCGCCCTCCTGCAAAAGTAGAGCGTGCACATAACATACACCACACTGCGTGTAGTAGGTAGGCAGGTACATACATACATACAGGCCAAGTTAGCAAATGAAATAAGTATAATTATGAGTCCTCCTCTTAGAACAAGAAAGTATCTTTTTCTCATAGGAGTACATGCCTTGAAAGAAGAAGTGGGAAGAAGACACGTACTCCCATAAATAATAAAAGCTACTAGGTAGGTACTATTGGGGGTCACCAGTAAATTACCGGTACTTTTACTGGCTTACTGGCAAAAATTTTGCTGCCAGTAATTACTTTTACTTTACTTTTACTGGCAAATTTTGTGACAAGTAAAAAGGTAAAAAAATTCGACTAATACAGGCTAAATTGCTGCCGAAAAAAAATTTTACGCCTTTTTCTTCGACTAAATGGATGATAGAGCGAAAATGGATGACCATTTTGCAGACAGGTACTTGCATGAGAAATGAAAACTACTTCAGAAGGACGCACTTTCTCTTTTCCTAGCTTGCTCTTGGCCTTCCAAACACCACTATTTTTCGAAGAGACTATCAAAAGGGGTGAAAAAATTTTTGTTTTTACTTTTTACTTTACTGGTTACTGGCAGGGTTTTACCTTTTACTGGCAATCCAGCAGCGCCAGCACCAGTATTTCCTTTTTACTTACTGGATTTTGGCCTTCTAAAAAGTAATTACTTTAATTACTTACTGAAATTTTCCAAAGTGCCGATGACCCCCAATAGTAGTTACTTCTTATGCCGCGTTCACCAGACGTCCCTAAATCCGTCCGTTTGTCAACCCGTAACGTGTCCCGTGTCCGCCCGTCGGTCAACCTAGCCCCACGTCAACCGTTGAACCGTATACAGGTTGACGGACGGACGTACGGACTTACAGACGTCTGGTGAACGCGGCATGATTCCGAATAAAATATAGCGACAAAGACAATTCCAGCTCACAGTGATAAGCCAAGCGGCCTCGTAGCGATAACAGACAATCTTGAACCAACAGAGATTGTACAAAACTCGCCAGACAAAAGGAGATGCCTGAAATCAATGTAATAAATAATAAATCACCAGTTCCAAGAAAAGAACCCACTGTTTAGTTATAGTCTGGCCAGTAGGAGTTGGCAGTGGGACTCAAGGTTTCGTTTTGCGATCTCCGACAAGGCCTCCTATATATTCTTTCTCAAGGTGTTCATGGCTGTTTTGTTTCCTGTTCCACGGACTCCTTTACAGGTTGAGCATGTAAATGTCAGGAGTACATGGCATTTTCCTCCTTCTTTTCCTCCTTCTCCTGTGCGCTGTGCGCAGCTGAAGGAGAAAGTAGCGGGACGGCCTTGAGTCCCACTGCCAACTCCTACTGGCCAGACTATAGTTGCACGAATCGTACAAATTTGGCACTGAATAATGAAAGAGCTGCCTTACAAAGTACTCGGGTGAGAGAAAGAAATCGCTGTGAAACTTGGCGAAGCCCAACACGTGCACCGTCAACCAAATCAGACCCAAACACATCCGTTGCATAGCCGGAACGAAACTACAATTTTAAAACACAATAGATCCACCATTTCACGTAGGCCTATGATAAATAAAACTGGTCAAAATGAGTTTGTTATGAGCTGCACTTACAGCCTTACAGGTACGAATACTGAAATAGCGCGTGGTAATTCTGGCCAGGGGAAAATCCAGACCGTACCCCATATTATGATTGGTTTAGTGAGAAGAGGCAAAACTAGGAGTGAAAGTGAACACAAAATTGATCCTTATGCTGACTTAACACATACCGCACAAAGGCGTCATTGTTGTCAAGTCGCCCAACTGTTGTCGGTTTGTTGACAACAAAAATATGGAATTGTCGGTTTGTTGACGAAATGACAACAATCCGACAACAACACCCATATGTTCCTCAACAAACGGACATACAAAAACCGACAATAATGACGCCCAGTGCGGTATGTGTTAAGTGCTATCGGCAGATTGTCGCCAGCCTCTGCTAAAACAAGGGTTGACCAGAATGACTGACCGCGCACTATCCTATAGTCACCGGGACGATCAAGACCGTGCTTGACAATTTTCGCGCTCCCGTAGCAATCTTAGTAAATCTGGCATTTCTATACAAGAATAGCAAGAGTGTTTGAAAAAGAGTCGAAAAGCCGGTTGCTATTCTTGTATAGAAATGCCAGATTTACTAAAATGCCACGGGAGCGGCAAAATTGTCAAGCACGGTCTTTATCGTCCCACTGACTATACCTGACCGGAGCGCCACCAGTCGACTTGTCAAGAAACTCGCCTCTAAGAAAGCTTCTAAACCTTGTCAAGGGCAACTGAAATAATACATACACACATATCATGAAGAGCGTTTGCCAGTAAAGTAAACCACACGGAAAATAGAATGCTACAACATCTGCCTTGTACATACAAATACACGTGCATTGCAGTGCCAACCAACCAGATACACATACCTGTGGACCCACGAGAAAACTGCCAAAGAAATAGGAGTAGGCGAAGATTTCCAATAGGCCTGGCTTATCACGAATAGCCGTCTCTTCCTGCTCCTTAGACACTTGCTCCTGTTATACACAGAACGAAACAAAGCATGCAGGCAAACAACAGGTATCCACTTTATGTACCACGCTGTTGTAGGTGTTAATTCTGCGTTCTCTGTACGTACGTAATATTAGGTGTATGCTTTCAATCTGACCTTTGGCTTATGCCCATCGTAAACATCCCATGCAAGACCGATCAAACGAAGCGTAAGAATGCACTGTGGCATCGTCCAGGTGATGTCATATGTGGACGACTCTGTTCCAGCGTAACCGATCAAAAGATGCGCCTAAAATAGAAGTACTGTGGACTTTTTTATCACAAAATATCTGCCAGATCAACACTCGTCCAACAAGAGTTGTCTCTGCTGGGCCATTTGCCGCTTTGCGCAATTTGGCACCTAACCACGTTTGACCCATCAAAAAGATCACGTTCGCTGCGGGACGGATCACAGTTTTCTGCTGATCTTTTTGATGGGCCAGTTAGAAATACAAACATGAAACGCGGAAAAACCATTTCGTATGTCGTATCTACTTATCTACTATTATAGGTACAGTGCAAAAATTTTGTTACAGTAAATTTGCTTACCATGTGCAAGCAAAAGCTGAGAATTACGGAAAATATAGAACTGCCCATAACGTTGCACATCACGTAGGCCAACAGAACGCTCGCCACACTGTGCCATAAATCCCAGCCTGAAACCATGATATCCACACACATAGACGTCGGCACGGGTTGCAGGGTGCATAGTTCTCGCTATATTAGAAGGACATTACTAAATGATATTACCATAATTGAGAAATATCAGCGACATGCCGGTAAAAGCAAAAAAGAGACATTGTACAGTCTCTGACTGCTTCAGCATCGACTTTCTGTAGATGAACGCCAACGGATACCCTATAAACAATGCGCACACACCTAGAAAACAGCTTCAAATAGGCCTACTTCTACATGCAATTTAGTTTAGGTCGATTGTACACCAACAATATTACAATAGAAGAAGAAAGAAGCAAAAAAACCTGCGAACAGAGTGAGTGTAAGCCTTGCCGCAGGCTCAGAAGTTCCTATGGCCTCCGCCACACCAGCCAGGATTCCCATTTCGGAGAAATAATCGGGGATGGATGCTTCCTCTCAGCCAGCCAAACGACGGATTTTGCGTCACGCACGCAATTCAGTTTTCTGGTTTTTGTTTTTAGTTCTTGGTTTTCCTTCAAATTGGTTCTTTCTTTCAGTTTTTTAGATTGGGCTTTGTTTGGGTTTTCGGCTACAACGAAGCTACTAGGCGTTGATTGAGTCATGTACTCCTACAACTACTCATGTACTCCTAGAGATAAAATGCCCACTTCTTTATCTCTAGGTGTACATGACTTACTCTAGGAGTACACGACTCAATCAACGCCTACTCCAACTCTAGTGTTGGGGCCGATCTCCTGCCACGTTCACCAGACATCCATAACGGACGTCGCCCGTCCATATCTCCGTAACGGAGGCATCTAGGAGTACATGGTTATTTGCGGTGTGCAATGTAGTCCTAGACACGTCCGTTACGGATTTACAGACGGACGACGTCCGTTGTGGACATGTCTGGTCCTGGTGAACGCAGCATCATCATGCCTCATTCATTCACCAGCCACTGGTACATCAGTGATGCCGCGTTCATCAGACGTCCGTACGTCCAACGTATCTAGGAGTACATGAACCATGTTCTCCTAAATCGTCGACTTATCTAGGAGTGCATGGTTCAAGCACTCCAAGATACATAGGACCAAGGGTCCCATAACGTATACACGTTATGGACCCTTGATGGGACGTACATCCGTATGGACGTCTGGTGAACGCAGCAAGTCTGAAGCGTATCTAAGAGTACATGGCACCCCGTAAACAACCATGTACTCCTATATACGCTTCACGGACGTCAGGTGAACGAGGCATCAAAACCCAATCTGAAAACCCAAAACTGGAGTAGCTTCGTTGTAGCCCAAAACCCCATCTGAAAACACAAAAACCAGAAACTTGAACTGCGTAGGGGCAACAGAACAGACGACCCTGGCAAGTTTACAATTTTAAGTATACACAATAATAACTTTTCCACGCCCTGTAACTGTTGTATGCCATATCTCCTTGGCCCAGTAAGCAATACTGGCAATACAAGTGCTCGTAATAGTAGATAATGGCCTTTTCAAATTCGTTTACTTGAATTATTACTGCAACCGTGAAACATTGATGTCAAAATCAACAGAACATATGACAACACAATATGAAGTGTATTATGCGGCCCATAAAACGTCATTGCCGTTAGTATTGTATGCAGCAGCTATCCAGCCCTACCGAAGCTCTCCATGTCTTTCTTCATTGATGTCGGGGTTAACCGATCTTCTACTCGAACTCCTCAATCTCTGCTCTCTCGTGAGCAGTGGGGAATGCCAACTCTGGTCGGGGAGCAGTCTTCTTTGGCTGGAAAAAGCGCGACTGCTTCTCCACCGTAACCCTTGGATGCAGCTGTTGCTGCTCCCTTCCCACTGCGCTGAAAGCTCTTTTCTGGCCTCGTACAGATGAAAGACAGCTCCGTGCGGTGTGAAAGTGCTGAGCAAACTGCTGCAACTCATCCGCACTGTTGCAGTACTGAAGATGCTGCACAGTCTGCTGAAGAAGCCTTGTGAGTGACTCCTTTTCTCTCTCCATCTTTTTCTCCTTCTCATTCCTCCTCCTATCCCCTTTCACCTTCTCTCCACCTCTTCCCTCCTTGACCGCAAGTCGAGCGCCGAGTTTACGCAGAGCAGGAACCTTCACACGCTGCATCAAAGTTGCCTGCACCTCAGGCATATCAGGATTCAGGCCAGTGAACTCCTCCTCCAAAAAATCGGAGTCCAGCTCGCCCCGCTCTCCTGCTCGCACTTCATCGTCTACCACATCGTCATACACTCGCGACACAGGCACTCCCATCTTAATCTTGCCAGCCAGATGACTTCTTTCCAGAGGAGGAAGACGCAGCAGTTCAAGATGGCCATCGTCCAGCTTGTGGCCATAATGATTCAGACAGATCTCCGCCGTACATGGCCCCTCTTCATTCTCCTTATTCGTCCACAATCTAAAACGACGCTCGACTTACTTTCCGTATTTACCGGTGCATAGCCCCATGCAAAGATTGAGGTCTTATATGGGGCAATGCATGGGGGGGGGCTATGCATGGGACATTTTTTATGTTTTGAGAGGCGTACAGAGGACGAGCAGAGCACAGTAGCACAGAGGCGTACAGGTCAAAAGCACGTGTTTTGGGGCTAAATTGAGGTCAAACCAGGGTTATTCTAGTGCAATACACAGTACACACCCAAGCAGGCTTATAGGCATCTTAGCTTAGTGTGGGATGGCTACATGGGTAGCTTATGACCAGCTTATTTTGGTAGCTTCAGGTGCTCTACAGAACATATGGGCTATGCATAGGGGATGGCTATGCATTGAGCAATTTTTATGTTTTGCCAATATGGGGCTATGCATTAGGGGGCTATGCATTGGTGGTGGTTATGCATTGGTAAATACAGTATGTTCATCATGCATTGGTTGCAATGTGGCGTTCACACAAAACAAAATGCCTTACACAAGCCTAGCCGTGCAATGATGATCCATTTTTTGTCTCTTCTTTTTGCCACCTTCACTGTAGTACTCCTGCCTATAGCTCCTGCTGCAGTTAAAATAGCGCACCCATCTGTCTCCCTTGCCCTTTCTTCCCCAGTTGTCCACGAAATTCACCAGTAGATGCTTCTCCACTTCATTTTTCCATTCGAAAAACTCTAAAGAAAGCAAACCAAGGCATGTGACGCAATATGTTTGAAACCCGTGATAACCATCACTTTTCATACGTGCGTAAATTGGTAATAGGTAGCCGCAGTTTAATGAAAAACAAAGACGCTTCCAAATGACAACACAATGTGTTCCACTCACCTGAAGCAGAAGCAAACTCTCTCTCAGTGACAGTAATCGCATCCTTTTTCCCATGCTCTTCCTTCAGATGATCAACAAGCTTCGGAACTTGATACGTCGTGAAAGTGCATCCATCTTCAAGACATCGGACGTGGCCAGTCTCTCGCCGAACCTTTTCTCTGTCCTCGAGATGAAACTTTCGCTTGTGATTGCACAGACTCTGTGTCGACGCGAAGATATTCTGACAGAATTCACAGCGAAAACGACACTCCTTCGACATGACGAATACGGTAGACGACCAACTGCTAAGGTCGGTCGGTCGGTCGACTGTTATCCTTGGGTTCTGTCTGGCTCTGGGTAAATTTTCCTTTGAAGAAACGCAGACGCAGTCTGATCACCCACCATGAAAAAGCAGCAACACAAAACACGTACTCCTAGAGCTTGCGCTCCGCTGCGCTGTGCACGCCCGTCGTCCTCCCTCTTGCGCGCAGCGAAGCGGAGCGCGCGTTCTAGGAGTACGTGCAGAAAAATGTTGAAAATAGAGCAAGATATGCAACTAGTGCAACGTTTTTATTGCTTCCGTAGTAGAGCTTTTGGTGGAGCGAAATACTGTAGAATTTCAAGTCACTAGTGCGCCGCACACGTGGTGAGTAAACTCACGGGGAATTCCACATGAGTATGTTAGAACGTCTCCTTTTCAATTCAAGAGGTCCACGCCTGAAAGTCCGACTCCTGCCGACGCGCCCGTAGAAAAAAATAAAAAAAGAAGAAAAGGGCGAAAAATGAGGAATTTCTGCGGAACTCAATAACTCGCCAAGGAAGTGGTCAAATTGAAAAAGGATTTTTAGTATCGTAATCTACGTAAAAAAAGCCACATCCTGGTGTCCATCTTTCTCCGCGAATTTGCTATTTTTCCAGAGATAGAATCAATTTTGCTGTTTAGGCCTATTCAGCCCGCTGGCACAAGATCGAACGTAGAACCTGTGGGAATGAATGGCGCAGGCTGCCCTCGTAAATTCTTATGGCCGACCCTTGTGGCTACCTGTGGGGCATAGTGCCGTTGAAATAGAAGGAGGGGCAGTTTGCGCCTGGAAAATTTTGTACATGGTAGGCTGTAGTTCCCTATGTAACTTGCTGTTTTGAGTTCTCCTATCACCTGCTGCGTCTGTAGAGCAACTATTTCGCCTTTTTCCATGCTTCCGCGCTCTATTGCCGCATAAATCTTGGACTCATTCTATTTCTTCCTCAGTTTTCGCCCAGTTCAAAAAGCAAAGAAAAAGAAGTCCACATGCAGATTGGGCCGACGGAACAACCGGCGCCACACAGACCCAAGGAAGTGGAAATTGTCGGAGGAAACCAGCCTATTATACGTGAATTTTTACGCCGAATCTGACGGCACCATTTATGTGCGTGGAAAATTGATTTCGAAGTTTGTATGATAGGGTCTAAGTATGTGATGAAGCATAGGAAGACTGGTGAAATCACCGGGAGTTGGAAACTCACCACGTGTGAACACGTGAGAAAAATTTCGCGCTTGGGAGCAAGTGAGAATGCTCTACACGAAAATTGAAACTCGAATTCAATCAAACTCACGTCGTGAATTCACCGTGAGTTTACTCACCGCGTGTGTAGCGCGCTACTGTCACATATCGATAGTAGTGGTAGTGGAGGTAAGCCAAAGTACAAAATCGATAATAAATGTCGGATTGATTTTTTGTCAATCAAAATTTGACAGCAGATATCGTTTCACCGTCAGTATTTCTATCATCGATTGATTGCATGTTTTTATCCGAAGTTGACTTCTGTCGTTCAGCTCCTTGCCTTCGCAAATCTTCTTGGATAAATACTGAAAGCATAAGGCGCAGAGCAATATTTCAGGTGTGAAAATCGAGCGTACAGAGTGTTCCAAAAGAAACGACCAGCATATTCGTGCCTGGGAAAGTATAAAGACAGGGGAAGGTGGCTTCCCAGTAACCAGTGCGAAACTTAGTAATAGCTTAGTAACTTCCCATAATAGGAGCTCGCTTGACCATCGCACAACCAACATGGCGCTGAACGCTGGGGAGTTTACTTTGGAACTCCCTCTGTAATATACTGTACCTGTAATAGCGGCTCCCACTGCTAAAACGCCACAAAACAGCAATAAACCCGCTATGGTACTAACGTTGGTGACCAGGGCACCACCTCCATTTGTCAAAATGATGCCAAATGCCTATCAAGAACAGTAGAGCGAATATGCCTCAACAGGTATGGAGAATGGTCTCCGGAAAAAGATACGTACCGTATGTTGCCGTCAGCAAAAGGATTACAGTAATTTCCTTTTTTCCATTACTTGCGATGAAGCATTGAGTAATCCAGATGTCGTTCCTTCAGGTGATGGATAAGTTATTTCAGCTGCAAACTCGAAACCCAACGGCAAATAGCTTGACATGAATAATCTGCAGGAAAAAAAGGACTAACAGCTTTGATACTGTAGGTACCGTACAGTAAGGTACAGGTAGGCTACATCCTTCCATACCATACCCCAATAATCCAGCAGATACGAAAACAAGCCACAGTCGGTCCACTGGCATACTGATGGTGAACATGCCCATTCCCGCCAGAGTTGCAATATAAATTACCAGCGTTGTAGCCCTTAAAAAAACTACAATTGCATAAATAGGCCTACGACATGAATGTTGAAGCAACACATACCGTAGTAGGTAGCAAAGTAGCACAAAATACAATAGTTGAAATTTTGATTGCTCCGACTTTGAAGCCTTTGGCTTTCCGATAAGCGCAGAAAAATCTGCATCTCCATTTTGGAGATACAGGCACTGAAAGTTGGTCAGTTCATTATGAAACACCCTATGTACGTAGAGTAGCATGTACATTGTATGTAACAGACTATGCCAGCTCGTATTGGCTTCGTGTTACATGCTACGGCCGTTTTGGTCCCAATCGGGGGCCCGGGGCCCCCGATCGGGGGCCCCCGTAGATCGGCGTAAATTAGAGATAGGGGCCCCCGATTGGGGGCCCAGGGCCCCCGATCGGGGGCCCCCCGTGTGTGAAAAGAAAGAAAGAAAAAGAAAACGAAAAGAAAAACATCTCTACAGGGTGTTCCATAGGGGTGCTCGACTTACGTACACAACCCGTTTCGTACCCCGGTTTTCGTACCCTTCTCATTTGGTACACTTTGCAGTTCGTACCGGACCCACCTGGTACTACACTCCTCGATTCGTACCCCAATTTTACGTACACAATTTGTTAGCAGTGCGATTCGTACACTTGCATCTGGTACACAAATTGTTTCGTACATTCAATGGTAGGTACACTTCCCAGTACGTATACACATTATTCTTTGGTCCTTGAAGGGTTCTTTGGCTTAGGCTGAGGCTTAGGGTTAGGCTTAGGCTGAGGCTTAGGGTTAGGCTTAGGCTTAGGGTTTGGCTTAGGCTGAGGATTAGGCTTCACCTTAGGCCGAGGCTTAGGCATAGGCTTAGGGTTAGGCTTAGGCTGAGGCAATCTTGGAGCAAATTTGGGGAAAATTTTCCTTTTCGACCTATCTAATCCACTAGGCTTTTCGTTATGAGCAGAACGACAGTTTAGTAGTTTCACTTGCGTAGCTATTGTTGATTTCGACAAGCATGTATGATTGGAATGACCTGTAGGTACAGTAGCTGTGCAAATTTGTGTGTGTGTACGTATCTCAAAGTGTACGAACAAAAAAGTGTACGAATCGGGGATGTCAAATGTACGAAATGAAAGTGTACCGATCATCAAGTGTACGACAAAAGCAGTGTACGTAATGGCATGGGTACGAAAGTGTAAGTGTACGAAACGTGCGGGTACGAATCGGCAGTATACGAAACGGTGAGTGTACGTAATGCGAGCAGATCGTTCCATAATATACTCACCGGCTATTTGTGTCTCTATCTCCACAGTGGGGTGTCATTTTCAAAAGCGGTCTTTTGCAATAAGTAGCCAAGGCTTCAAAGTTTATGCATGCAAAATTTCAACTTTCTAGGCCAACAGGAAGTTGCTCAAAACAACACAGAAAAGCTGACCTCAGAAATCGAGGATTTGCCCTATGTTGTACCAAAACTAAGAGCATATTCTACCCCAAAAGCTAATACATTTTCAAATCCTGATAAATATCACAAGTCAGACGGGTAAGAACCAAATATACTGCGCCATTGTGAAGAAATTTGAAAAAACTCATCCATGGAGTGCTAACTGCAGTCTTAACCCTTGTTTAGTCCCCATAGTGAAAAAAACGTGAATTTTTGTGTCCGAAAGTTTGAGCTTTCATAACTTCCTTGGTAGATGGACTACAGGGCTGAAATTTTGCCTGCACCATTTTAGAAGCTTTAGCTACCAAATGTAAAAGAGCGTACTGAAATCGAACGCTCCATTGACGAACGAGAGGCACAAACATCCGGTGAGTTTATTATGGAACACCCAAAAGGTAAATACCTTTTCAATGGAGAATAGCCAGTAAGTAAAAAGTAATTACTGGTACTGGCAATTACAAACTGCCAGTAAAAGGTAAAACCTTGCCAGTAAACAGTAAAGTAAAAGTAAAAAGTGCAAAGTTTTATGGCCATGTTTTCTATTGGCTGCAAATGCTCAACCAATTTGTAAATTTTTATTTTTTTACTGTATTCGGTTGATGGCGCGTTCACCAGACATCCGTACGGACGTACGTCCGACGTATCTACATACAAGAAGCATGTACTCCTAGATCGTCCGACGTATTTAGGAGTACACGATTCATGTATGTAGATACATCGGACGTACGTCCGTACGGACGTCTGGTGAACGCGCCATGAATCTTTACCTTTCAAGTTGCCAAACCAAGGAATGAAGAGCGCTGCAAAGCCAATATGCATCGTTCTGTAGGGTAAGTTTCTGCATGGCAAAGTACCAGTAGTACCATATTGATCTAACATTGGCCAACACATTTCATGACCAAAACCATAGCTATAGTCGAACAAGAAATTTCATGAACCATTGAAATTTTTTCTCAGCCAATAAAAGACGTAGAGCACAGCGGTCAAACTTCTACGGCTAACTTTAGCTCGCCGTTCGAATAAAAAAAACCGTTTTCTTCTATCTGCTCTCAGTGTTGAGATCTCGCCGAATTCCTTCAGCACTGAATTCGTGTCACCATTTGGCAGACGCTAAACCACGCAAACCACGACACCCTACGACCCTGTACGCCCGATGCGCATTTTCATCGTCTTTATCACATATACTTATTTCTGCCATTTTGATTTTTCGGGCGTTTGCGAGGTTTAGAATTGCCCAATGGTCCACGCCCAATTTGGCGATTTCAGTACTGAAGAAATTTGGCGAGATCTCGACACACAGAGCAGCTGGAGACAAACGGTTTTTTTATTGGAACGGCGAGCTAAAGTTAGCCGTAGAAGTTTGACCGCTGTGCTCTACGTCTTTTATTGGCTGAGAAAAAATTTCAATGGTTCATGAAATTTCTTGTTCGACTATAGTCTCTGGCGCTGACCTACCCTGTATGTTTATGTGTACATTGTACAGTAACATATATTATGTAGACGAATCAATGGCACGATCAGATCATTTATCATGAATCGCCACTACAGAGAAAATTTTTCTTTTGCTAAATATGCGAAATGAGTAAAAATGCTTTAAAAATTTTTCCAACCACAAGCATTATTTTGAGAACAACGCCCAGATTTTACCTTTTACTGTTGCCAAAAATTTGCCAGTACCGGTAAAAAAATTCAGCTAGCCAGTAAAGTAATAGTAAAATACCAGGCAGCATTGCCAGTAAAAGTAAGGTAAAAGTAATTACTGGCAACAATATTTTTGCCAGTAAGCCAGTAAAAGTACCAGTAATTTACTGGCGACGGCCACTAGGCCCCGGGCCCCCGATTGGGACCAAAATGGCCGTAGCATGAAACACGAAGCCAATACTAGCTGGCATAGTCTCTCTTCCCTTATGTAGTCGTAGTTTTGATGTAACTTACTTGTATTTGTGCGACTTGTCCAGCCAAGCACCGATTACCACTGCTCCTACCATTCCAGTAACCACGATGAGCAATCCAATTCGACCCACATTTGCTTCCTCATTCTGGATAAAAAATTATTGTTTCCCAGCGTTTGTGTACGTACGTGATATGTACATTATCTACTGTACCTACAGTACATACGTACCTCGTAGTGAAATAAGACCACTTGATTCAATAGCGTGGAAATCGCATAAAATGTCCCGACCAACATTCCTGAAAAAATAAAATAAACTCTCTTTGACGATATGAAACGGTGAACGAATGGACCAATGTTGTCGTGTCCGTTCCGTGTGGTCCGTTTTAATCACAACTTGGTAATAATTACGGTAGTTGCTTACCATATGTGATGAACAACAGCACAAATCCCCTGTGTTTGAGCAATGTCCTGATGGATTCTAAGTAGGCTTCCTTGTCCTCTCCTTGTGCTCTGATTTCAGCTTGAGCTTGGCTTGGTGGAATAGGTGGTTGTCCTCGAAATACTGGGAAGAAAATTCAACAACTTCAAAAACAAGTAAAGGGAAAAAATTCATTGGGTGTAGTACCAAAGGTTGAACCTCGTCCTTGCGAGGGTGGATTGTGTCTGTGTCTGTCATCCATTCACCGTGCTTACCGAAGACAACAAGCAGAAATTGTGCGCTTGTAATCCCTGCCATGGTGTAGAACATGATACGCATGTGGTTGGCGACATACTCTTCATTCCACGGATGCGGCATAGGGACGAAAATTGGAGGCAGCAAAAATCCCAGCGCATTGCCCACCTGGTTGCCGAAAACGCCGAGAGCTGTAGCCGTTGACACTTCTCCGGGTCCAAACCATGTAGCAGCCAATTTTGCAGGGATGCCAAGAATAAAAATCTGTGCAACGGAGCACACAGTTTGCCCAAGAAAAGTCACTGCGAATAGGTCTTTTCTTGCACTGGCAATCTTGATGACAGATCCCAAGGCGGTGCCAAATGATCCCAAAAGTGCCACTGGCCTTAGACCGTACTTATCTAGCATCCAATTGGCAGGAAAAATGACCAAGGGGATATAAACGATCATATACACCATGGACAGCCAGTCCACAGCCATTGTAGTTTGTCCGTAAAAACGTGTAACGACATTGTTTATGGTGGCGTACTCCAACCACTGAATCGCATTGGTTGCGGAATAAGAAGCAAAGATCAGAAGCATCAGCCATCGTCGTCTGTAAAGATTGGTCTGTAGACGGGTTGCTGGTACTTCAAGATGTGCTTTGGCTTCTGAATGCATGGCAAAGTGGAGCAGGAAAGCTTTTGCGTGAAATAAAATTTTGGCGGTACATACATATCAAAATCTCTGGAAGGATGAATGCTTTATTGGGTCACAACAATGTGTACCTACGTATATATGTACGTATTTAGTAGAGGTATGCATACATATCATTTTTGTTGACATTGCGGCATTGCGCTATGAAGATTGTGACATGGGGGTGTGCATAAGTAACGAAAGAACAAGACAGCTTCTGATTTTATAACACAATTTAATCTCGCAAAGATTTCATCAAGCAAGCATGCTACGTACGTATCCATTTTGCATAATGCACAAATACGGATGCAAAAACACTGTACGTCGCAAAAACACACGCATCTACTTATAAATAGGAGAGGTGTGCGTCCGTCCGTCCGTTCGTGTTCACGCATAGAGAAGAGTGTTACGTAACAGAAAAACTGCCGCAATCCCGCAGCGTAAAGTGATTCACACACCGTAAGTGTGAGTGATGTTGTATAAGTACAAGTCGCATAGAGATTTGTTACGAAACAGAAAGGAAGCCGAGCTCGGGCAGCAGATGAATCATACATCATCAGCGTGAGTGACGTAACATGCAAAGAGACGAGGCGACATAGTCTGCTGAACGCGCAGAACTGTCGAAATCTCCTTTGAACTATGCGATTTATGAAGTTTGGTAAAAGCCTACATAAGTAATAAGTATAATGATGCCTACCAAAAATTCTGTGCCAATAATTTTTGCTATTTCTGGAGAATGCATGGTAACTGCAGCGAGGAAGAAGCCAGCGAGGCCAGCGAAGCTGGCCATAGGTGGCTGGTAATAACAAACAAGGCAACTTTCTCACTCTGTACTTCAAAATATCTACATACAGTATGTAACATATACGATATACCCTACTGTATGTACGTACAAAAGATCTGGAGTTTGGTATAGTACTGTACAAGTATTGCTCTCAAGTAGTATGAACGTACGTACACGGTGCACGTGCCTACCGAGTATACATATTGACGTGTCGACCGACCTCTACCAACAATACGCCATCCTTTGGCGATAAAGACCGTGTGGGTTCCGTCTCTTTCTCTTTCTCTCCTTCCTCAACTTCTAAACCGCCAGATTGTACCTGCAGCAGTCCAGCAGATGTAGACGGTTTCGGTTGATTTGCTGACGAACCCGTCGAAGCCTCGGCAGCTATCTTTAGAACTCCAGCTTCTTCAGGGGCAGCGTCGTCGTTTTTGGATGCGGCATGAAGAAGACTGCAATGCTGCGCTAATGCAGCAGTGACCTTGAAGTAACTGGGACAAAAGTTGCAGTGGTACGGCCGGTCCTCCGCAGCTATGTGAATGCGCTGATGGTCACGCAGATGCCACCGGCTTTTGAAAACGTGACCACAGGTGGCGCAAGGAAAGCGATCACTACTGACCGTCGGCAGCTTCTTGTCTTTGTCACGTCCTGAACAGCATAAATGGATGGAAAAGCAACAAAGTGAGGTAAACGTACATGATGCTCGATGGTACAATACGTATGCGATGTGTCGGACTTTTCAGCGACCAGAGAAACCAGAGAAGCAAAGTGAGGTAAAACTAAAAAGCATTCAAATTCCATCGCTGATGTCATGTTTCTACAGTAAATTCTATGCTGTCTTTTTGGCTATGAATAACATTTGACCAACTGACCGGACATACATAAGTAGGTGCCTGCTACCTACTCTATTACACGGTACGGTA
>JASAMW010005118.1:0-14185 GCA_030247985.1 Epsilonema sp. ZAB3_2
TTGGACGGACATGCTTTAGGCTTAGGGCTAGGCTAAGGCTGAGGCTAAGGCTTAGGCCTTAAGCCTATGCTACTGTTCACCACCCAGCGCCCAACGCCCAGTGCCAGTGGTTAACCACTCCGCGCCCAGCGCCCAGCGCCCAGTTCTTGAAACACCTGTGTTTCTCGCTGAACGTACGTACTCTGAAAGCAAGCAAAGAGGACCGTTGGCTAAATTGTAAATGTTCCAGAATTGCGCGCTTCTTAAAACTTTAAGACGGAAGTGTTTCATTTAGAATAGAAAGTGCGCTACTGTATGTTGGAGCAGACATGGCATATGGGATGGGATGGTGTAAAACTTGCTTGGAGATTATCTCACAATCTCGTTATGTACATGTACAACATGTACAGTGCATTATTACGTTGCGCTCCGTATGGGCAAGGAGTTTAGGTACAATGTGTACCTGTTTGTTGCCAACGCTGGTTTGGGGGCTGTGTTCGTATACAGTCAGTGTTGATGGCTGATGTCTTCCAAAATAATGATCAAAAAACTTCTAGACGACGGTATTTTTTCGAGGGGTATTTCCAGGTGCTGTATTTTGCACGGTGAATGCGCTTGGAGATCAGAAAAGGAATATATCGATTTAGTGGTCGCTTTTGGATACTACTTTGGACGACGGATATTTTTCTTTTTTGATTCCGGAGCATAGACGCATATCCTGCGTCGCCAAAGTGTCAAAAAGAATAAACACATGCGGCCCCGTGTGCGAGCAACCAAGGACACATTAAGTACGACACTATGTATGTATGTACGGACGAGCAATGCATGTGTTAGTAGTACACATGTAGGCCGTCACTATCGCCGATTTTCTACAATACATACCGAGTTGGGCCGTCTCATATTGCCGCTAAGTAAAAAAATTTGTTTCGTTGAAAATTTGTCTAGCCGAACCACATCCTGACAGCCTTCATCACGGAACAAAGTGCACAAAAACACGCAAAGGACCCTCGTGGTCTGATCTGAGATTACATGCTGAAGGTTGCGTTTTTAGTGCTGAACACGACAATACTTCGCACGAAAAGCTCTTCATTCCAACTTTGTTTGGAACGGGAGCAAATTGCGTTGCTGCATTGACAAACGTGTGGACAAAATATTGATGTATCCACAAAAAAATTGCTGGCGTAGCCTATTTGTGCTTTTGCTTTCACAGTATGTCTATGTATGTACTGTACCTATCTGTCCTTTTCGTGTTTTTAGATTTTGAGCAATGGTGCTGTAGGATTTGATTCTTCGTCGCGCAAGTATCGAGCGAATATCTTCAAGCCAGACGGAAAGCCGATGATTGCTCCCTTCTGGAATCGAAATGATATGCGCAAGGGCGGTCATGTATATTTTCGAGAAATAACAAGTGAGTGGAGTACGGTAGCCAGCCAATCATCATACAGAGTACTGTGGCGTAAACCCGGCGATGGGAAAATCCGGCCACCTAATGTTTCAGGGCGCCTATCTCAGCAACCCAATGGACCAATTGAGAGGAATATTACACCAATCGATTGCTTGAACTCTCCTCTTTCAAATGAGCTTATTTTGGTTGGACCTTTGGTGGCTGGGTTTACTGGTTTACCCCACAGTACCCTACACATCGATCATATTATTGCCTGATAGACATTGATAGTCACTTTCTTCTATGGGCAATAAATTTTTGCATTTGTGCGTATAATTATTGGCCTCAATGATTTTTGAAGGTTGCTGCGGCCTCCATAGTCCATGTACAGTAGAGAGTGCTATTTTATTTTTTCATCTCTGCAATTTTCTTCTTTGCAACCTTTTTTTAGACGGTAGAATGCTGGAGAGAGGAGAAAGTGAAATTCGCTATCAGTACGACAAAATATCGGAGGCGAAATCCGCACTTCTCTTCACATGGCTCAACATGCAACCACTCGCCAAAGAAACGGTTCTACCCCTAGAAGTATGCATTGCATAGAGCCCATGTAAACACGCAAGTACGTATGTGTATTTGCGCATACTTTGTGTGCACCTGTACACGTGTCCAAGAAAATACATGTATTAGTACATACAACGGCCTACATACACACCTATATGTATGCGCGACAATAAATTATCGCCACATAATGTACAGTACAATGGCCACTTTGGATGCGGCCATCTTCCTTTACGGTGGTTAAGAGATAGGCCCTGCCTATCATTCCTACATACGCACGTACCTGTCCTTGAAAGAAATAGTCCGCGCAGCTAATTTTCCGCGTTCCAGAACACGAACACCTTCCAACTGGCCATTTTCAACACGAACAACGGAACGTTCGCCAACTACATCTATCGCAACATCGGCTGGACGCAGGGCGCGTTGGCTGGCTTTCACAGCGGAGGGGAGGAGCACTACGCCTTGCCCACCTCAGGGACCGGGAATATTATGTACCTGGAGGAGTACGGAAACACGGGGATTCCCGGCGAGTGGATGTTCCAGATTGATATGAAGAAGATCGTGCGATGCAAGATCGGCATCAAAGGCGACACCTGCGACGAAGGTGCATGCAAAAAATGCGCAACACATCTCGTGTCACATGCATTGATACCGTATTTACTGGTTCATAGCCCTGGGGCTATGCAAAAATTGAGAAGTCCTATATGGGGCCATGCTTAGGGGGTCTACGCATGGGGCATTTTTATGTTTTGCCAGTATGGGCTATGCACCGGTATTTACGCTAGATTTCCCGCCAAATAATGAGCACGGTTTTTCCAGCTGCTATGTACGTACGTACAATACTGACAGAGCCCTAAAAACTATAATACGTATGTATGTACATAGTAATAAACGTTACAGTGCATAAGTTCAAATATGTCATCGTTTATGATTTGTGCTGCTTGCAGCTTGCGATGACAACGAGTGGGGTTACGATTGCGAGAACTGTTGCCATTGCGCCGAGGGCAAGTGCGATGTGACCAGCGGCAGATGCAACCAGGGACGATGCTCCCAGTGCTGGCATGGAGAACCTTTCTGCCAAAACAGTATGTAATGTAGGGTACTGTGGGGTAAAGCCGGCCATGAGAAAATCCGGCCACCTGAAAGTTTTAGGCTGCATAACTCAGCAACCAGTGGACCGATTGAGACAATTATTGCACCAATCGATTCCTTGAACTCTCCTATTTCAAATGAAGCTATTTGGGGTTCATCTCTCTGCTGAAACAGCAAGTCAAAGGCTCTCACAGAGGTGGCCGGGTCTGCATGCATGCACGGCAGAGCCAGCAGAAAAATTCCACACACTGTGTCGGGCTGGATTCGAACCGAGGCCTTCGCGTGTGCTCGTGCTCTTACAACTGAGCTACTTGCACTCAGCGACATCGCACAGTAGAGATTATTTGGCCCAATGATACGTCCAATGTACGTACAGTGGATACGTCCAATGATGCATGATATGCCGTTCACTCGCCCTCATTGAAAGTCCACTTAGATAAGGGCATAAGTATGTATGATTTATAGGAGACCACACGTGCCAAGTCAGAGGTCAGTCTTGCGCTTCCAATGCCATCTCGTTCACTGATTTCGATCGCTGCGGAGAGCCCATTGTTCGCTGCCAGTGTCTAGCTGGCTACACTGGAGACGGACAAACCATCTGCACCGGTAGGAAAGGACAGCCATCTGCATGCCACTTCCCCCAGTTCCCCCTTGGTTTTCATGGCTCATTCACATTGGAAGAGAATGCGCTCGGCGTACGTACGTGCGGCGCCAACACATTCCATGGCTGTCCACGCATTTACAAGCGTCGAGCCCAACGCAAGTCTTCGGATGTGAATGGGCCATTATTCGGTGACAGTTTCTTCAAGGATTACACATTTCCTATGGGATATTTTGTCGATCTTTTTTACCCAAAATTTACCTGAGCATTTTCTCCAGACATCAACGAATGTGAGAGTCCAGGCACCTGCCATTCTCATGCTCACTGCGTCAACACTCCTGGCAGATTCTACTGTGAATGCAACCCTGGTTACACTGGAGATGGGCTCAACGAATGCACTGGTTGGTAGCCTACATTATTAGCCAATTCACATCTTCTTTCATCAAACCCAATTCACCCACTGTCAATTTGTTTACTGCTGGCAATTGGCAGTGCAATACACGGACGTACTAGCTTTATTTCAGTGGATTTCTTATTCCCTTACGAAACGCACCAGAAGTTGCCAGCCACCTCTGAAGCGCATACTGACTGGGTACTGAGGAAGCCGTTGAAAATCTTCGGGAAAACCAGGAGCAAGCTGATTGTATGCCAAATTACCTCATGTACCTCTATCTGTAGGGTATGTATGTACGTAGGGTATATACTATATACTACTTCCGTACGTACTATCATACGGTACAGTACTTTGTACGGAAACTGCAACCAGACAGGAAAACTTGCCAGATATGCCGACCGGGGAATCGAACCCCGGACCTCTCGCGTTCCAGGCGAGCGCCCTAACCATTGAACCACGAAGCTGGATGTCCTCAGTCGCTCAAAGTCCCCTCCTACACCTACAGGTGACTGGCAACAGATTGATCGTGGCGAACGACGAGGTGCGAGCGGATCAGCCGCTGCCCGACGAGGGTCAGGGAATCGAACCCGGGACCTCTCGCGTTCCAGGCGAGCGCTCTAACCACTCAACCACACGCCTTGATCACCTCAGTCACACAAAGTCCCCTATTTATAATGCATACCTAACCTACAGGTGACTGGCAACGGATTGATCGTGGCGAACGACGAGGTGCGAGCGGATCAGCCGCTGCCCGACGAGGGTCAGGGAATCGAACCCGGGACCTCTCGCGTTCCAGGCGAGCGCTCTAACCACTCAACCACACGCCTTGATCACCTCAGTCACACAAAGTCCCCTATTTATAATGCATAGTAATACCTAACCTACAGGTGACTGGCAACGGATTGATCTGTGAACGACGAGGTGCGAGCGGATCAGCCGCTGCCCGACGTGGGTCAGGGAATCGAACCCGGGCCTCTCGCTTCCAGGCGAGCGCTAACCACTAACCACACGCCTTGATCACCTCAGTCGACAAAGTCCCCTATTTATAATGCATAGTATACCTAACCTACAGGTGACTGGCAACAACGGATTGATCGTGGCGAACGACGAGGTGCGAGCGGTAGCCGCTGCCCGACGAGGGCAGGGATCAACCCGGGACCTCTCGCGTTCCAGGCGAGCGCTCAACCACCAACCACACGCCTGATCACCTCAGTCACACAAGTCCCCTATTTATAATGCATAGTAATACCTAACCTACAGGTGACTGGCGGATTGTCGTGCGCGCGAGGTCGGCGTCCGCTGCCCGCGGAGGGCGCCCTGCGTAGCGACGCTCTACCACTCAACCGCCTTGTCACCTCATACAAGTCCCCTATTTATAATGCATAGTATACCTAACTAGGGGCGGTGTGGGGGCGGGGGTCCCGGGAGGCTTCTCGCGCGTTACCATCCGCCTTCGAGTCCCATTATAACCTAACCTCAGGTACTGGACGGATTGATCGTGGTGCGCGAGGTGCGAGCCACCCTCCCGGTCACTTCCCTTCCCCTTTCCGGCGTCAGAATTCATCCCGGGGGTCCGTGTCCACGAGGGTCCGTCGCGAGGTCTGAGCGCGCTCAAGGCGTCGGGAGATTTCACGTCCTTCCCTCCCGACTGTCACCTACAACACTCTCCCCGGAGCTTAAGTTTAATGTTACCGTCGTATCCCGGTGGTCATCTAATGCATAGAATAAGCATAGCATGCACATCTGAGCACGCAACGCAATTGTCCGTGGACCTCTATATTTTGCATTGTCATAGATGGCCTGAAGTACGTAATGTAATTATAATTCAATGCTTTTTGCTCAGGCTGGAAACACGTTTCAAGCGAATCTGATTGGTGGAAGGAGAAGGAACGGGCAGGAAATGACGGTGATCGAATATCTCTACAAGGACCTACATTGGAGCAAAGGCGCTAAGGTATATTGTATGTATGTATGTACAACATTATGTTTTAGACGTATACGTACATACGTACATATAAAGATCTCACACATGAATGTTGACATGACAGCGACTGCTTACGTAGGACTCACGGTACGAAAATAGCGTCTATCCATCATAGCCGGTAGCTGCAGGGTCCCGTGGGGTCGATCCCGGTCGGTTTTAACCCGCCACCCGCGTAGAAGAATCGCCCTTTTAGTAAGTACAATATTGACCGGGGCGGTTTACCCCACAACCCTATATTTATTTATGTACTGTACGTACAATATATCAGCACAGGTTATTATTTTATAATAATTTAGTACGGATAGCCTATGGAGAAAATATTATCCTTTCCGACGCATTTTCTAGGCGTCAATCATGACAGAAAACACCGAACTCCATCGTTCTACCCGATCCCGCACGGCCTACCCACTCCCGCTAAGCAACGTGCAAAGCCCGGTCGTGCTCTTCCGTGTGCAGGCCAAGTCAGCCCCGCCCCGCAATACGAGCAGCCGCCCTACCGCAAACCCGCGCAAAGCCCCAAGTACGATAATGTCATCGTACGTACGACTACGTACATACGATAAATCCGTAACGATATCGTAACGACGGTAACGTAATACCGTCCTCGTATTGTCAAGCCCCGCAAAGCCCGACAAGTATTGACGAGCGTCGTAATCCGTACGATATCAACGTACGGACGAATGCAACCGCCCTTGCGCAAAGACCCCAAGGACAAGTACGTACAGTACGTATGTATGAATGAACGGACATACGAGATAACCGTAACGATAACGTAACGTAACGGTAACGTAATGATCCGAACTACCCGTCACTATAAGTGCACACATTAGACTTCGCCTTTTGCATTCCCTCCCTAATGCATTAGTTTAACGGTACCGTAATGATTCGTGTATAACCCCATGGGGTCGTCGAGAAATTAGTCGGCTAATATGGGAGTTACATTTTATGTTCGAGATGTCATGGTTACGAATTTTCACTTTGGGGTGGAAACAAGCTTTGCTATTTTAGTTCATTTGAGGCCATGAATTCCACTATAATTCATTTCATTTCATTATAGTACATAGCCCCATGAGGTTATACACGAATCATTACAGTACCGTTAAACTAATGCATTAGGGAGGGAATGCAAAAGGCGAAGTCTAATGTGTGCACTTATAGTGACGGGTAGTTCGGATCATTACGTTACCGTTACGTTACGTTATCGTTACGGTTATCTCGTATGTCCGTTCATTCATACATACGTACTGTACGTACTTGTCCGGGGTCTTTGCGCAAGGGCGGTTGCATTACGTTACCGTTACGTTACGATATCGTTACGGATTTATCGTACGTACTTACGTACAATACTTGTCCGGGCCTTTGCGCGGGCTTGTCACAATACGTAGGACGGTTTGCATTACGTTACCGTTACGTTACGATATCGTTACGGATTTATCGTATGTACGTAGTACGAAGTACGTACGATGTACATTCATACGTACTTGTCCGTGGTCTTTGCGCGGGTTTGTCGCAGTAGGGCGGCTGCATCGTATTGTCGGGGCAGGGGCTGACTTGGTCCTGGTCCACACGGAAGAGCCATCGACCGGGTCTTTGCACGTTGCTTAGTCGGGTCAGCTGGGTCAGGCCTTCCGTGCCGGATCCGGGTAGAACGATGGAGTTGCGGCTGTTTTCTGTCATGATTGACGCCTAGAAAATGCGTCGGAAAGGATAATATTTTCCTTCCATAGGCCTATGCCGTACTAAATTATTATAAAATAATAACCTGTGCTGATATATTGTACGTACAGTACATAAATAAATATAGGGTTGTGGGGTAAACCCGCCCCGGTCAATATTGTACCTTACTAAAAGGGCGATTCTTCTACGCGGGTGGCCGGGTTAAAACCGACCGGGTATACGACCCCACGGGACCCTGCAGCCTACCGTGTCTATGGATGGATAGACGCTATTTTCGTACCGTGAGCTCCTACGTAAGCAGTCGTCTGTCATGTGAACATTCATGTGTGAGATCTTTATATGTACGTATGTACGTATACGTCTAAAACATAATGTTGTACATACATACATACAATATACCTTAGCGCCTTTGCTCCAATGTAGGTCCTTGTAGAGATATTCGATCACCGTCATTTCCTGCCCGTTCCTTCTCCTTCCACCAATCAGATTCGCTTGAAACGTGTTTCCAGCCTGCAGCAAAAAGCATTGGACATTAGTAATGTCACATTACATTACGTACTTCAGGCCATCTATGACAATGCAAAATTATAGAGGTCCACGGACAATTGCGTTTGTCGTGCTCAGATGTGTCATGCTATGCTTATTGCTATGCATTGAGATGCACCACCGGGGTCAATACGGTACGGTAACATTAAACTTACAGCTCCGGCGGCAGTAGTGACGTTGTCATAGGTGACAGTGACGGCTGAGTGTGCGGCGAATCCGGGGACGTGGAAATGCTCCTCGACGACCTTGGACGCGCGCTTCAGCACCTCGTCGTCCACGGACTCCTCGATGGACACGGAACCCCCGGCGATGAAATTCTGACGCCCGACGAAAGGCGCGAAGCCGGCCAAGTGACCCACGTCCGGCAGCGGTTGGTCCGCTCGCACCTCGTCGTTCACCACGATCAATCCGTTGCCAGTCACCTGTAGGTTAGGTATTACTATGCATTATAAATAGGGGACTTTGTGCGACTGAGGTGATCAAGGCGTGTGGTTGAGTGGTTAGAGCGCTCGCCTGGAACGCGAGAGGTCCCGGGTTCGATTCCCTGACCCACGTCGGGCAGCGGCTGATCCGCTCGCACCTCGTCGTTCACCACGATCAATCCGTTGCCAGTCACCTGTAGGTTAGGTATTACTATGCATTATAAATAGGGGACTTTGTGTGACTGAGGTGATCAAGGCGTGTGGTTGAGTGGTTAGAGCGCTCGCCTGGAACGCGAGAGGTCCCGGGTTCGATTCCCTGACCCACGTCGGGCAGCGGCTGATCCGCTCGCACCTCGTCGTTCGCCACGATCAATCCGTTGCCAGTCACCTGTAGGTTAGGTATTACTATGCATTATAAATAGGGGACTTTGTGTGACTGAGGTGATCAAGGCGTGTGGTTGAGTGGTTAGAGCGCTCGCCTGGAACGCGAGAGGTCCCGGGTTCGATTCCCTGACCCTCGTCGGGCAGCGGCTGATCCGCTCGCACCTCGTCGTTCGCCACGATCAATCCGTTGTTGCCAGTCACCTGTAGGTTAGGTATTACTATGCATTATAAATAGGGGACTTTGTGCGACTGAGGTGATCAAGGCGTGTGGTTGAGTGGTTAGAGCGCTCGCCTGGAACGCGAGAGGTCCCGGGTTCGATTCCCTGACCCACGTCGGGCAGCGGCTGATCCGCTCGCACCTCGTCGTTCACCACGATCAATCCGTTGCCAGTCACCTGTAGGTTAGGTATTACTATGCATTATAAATAGGGGACTTTGTGTGACTGAGGTGATCAAGGCGTGTGGTTGAGTGGTTAGAGCGCTCGCCTGGAACGCGAGAGGTCCCGGGTTCGATTCCCTGACCCTCGTCGGGCAGCGGCTGATCCGCTCGCACCTCGTCGTTCGCCACGATCAATCCGTTGCCAGTCACCTGTAGGTTAGGTATTACTATGCATTATAAATAGGGGACTTTGTGTGACTGAGGTGATCAAGGCGTGTGGTTGAGTGGTTAGAGCGCTCGCCTGGAACGCGAGAGGTCCCGGGTTCGATTCCCTGACCCACGTCGGGCAGCGGCTGATCCGCTCGCACCTCGTCGTTCGCCACGATCAATCCGTTGCCAGTCACCTGTAGCTGTAGGTTAGGCATGCATTATTAATAGGGGACTTTGAGCGACTGAGGACATCCAGCTTCGTGGTTCAATGGTTAGGGCGCTCGCCTGGAACGCGAGAGGTCCGGGGTTCGATTCCCCGGTCGGCATATCTGGCAAGTTTTCCTGTCTGGTTGCAGTTTCCGTACAAAGTACTGTACCGTATGATAGTACGTACGGAAGTAGTATATAGTATATACCCTACGTACATACATACCCTACAGATAGAGGTACATGAGGTAATTTGGCATACAATCAGCTTGCTCCTGGTTTTCCCGAAGATTTTCAACGGCTTCCTCAGTACCCAGTCAGTATGCGCTTCAGAGGTGGCTGGCAACTTCTGGTGCGTTTCGTAAGGGAATAAGAAATCCACTGAAATAAAGCTAGTACGTCCGTGTATTGCACTGCCAATTGCCAGCAGTAAACAAATTGACAGTGGGTGAATTGGGTTTGATGAAAGAAGATGTGAATTGGCTAATAATGTAGGCTACCAACCAGTGCATTCGTTGAGCCCATCTCCAGTGTAACCAGGGTTGCATTCACAGTAGAATCTGCCAGGAGTGTTGACGCAGTGAGCATGAGAATGGCAGGTGCCTGGACTCTCACATTCGTTGATGTCTGGAGAAAATGCTCAGGTAAATTTTGGGTAAAAAAGATCGACAAAATATCCCATAGGAAATGTGTAATCCTTGAAGAAACTGTCACCGAATAATGGCCCATTCACATCCGAAGACTTGCGTTGGGCTCGACGCTTGTAAATGCGTGGACAGCCATGGAATGTGTTGGCGCCGCACGTACGTACGCCGAGCGCATTCTCTTCCAATGTGAATGAGCCATGAAAACCACAGGGGGAACTGGGGGAAGTGGCATGCAGATGGCTGTCCTTTCCTACCGGTGCAGATGGTTTGTCCGTCTCCAGTGTAGCCAGCTAGACACTGGCAGCGAACAATGGGCTCTCCGCAGCGATCGAAATCAGTGAACGAGATGGCATTGGAAGCGCAAGACTGACCTCTGACTTGGCACGTGTGGTCTCCTATAAATCATACATACTTATGCCCTTATCTAAGTGGACTTTCAATGAGGGCGAGTGAACGGCATATCATGCATCATTGGACGTATCCACTGTACGTACATTGGACGTATCATTGGGCCAAATAATCTCTACTGTGCGATGTCGCTGAGTGCAAGTAGCTCAGTTGTAAGAGCACGAGCACACGCGAAGGCCTCGGTTCGAATCCAGCCCGACACAGTGTGTGGAATTTTTCTGCTGGCTCTGCCGTGCATGCATGCAGACCCGGCCACCTCTGTGAGAGCCTTTGACTTGCTGTTTCAGCAGAGAGATGAACCCCAAATAGCTTCATTTGAAATAGGAGAGTTCAAGGAATCGATTGGTGCAATAATTGTCTCAATCGGTCCACTGGTTGCTGAGTTATGCAGCCTAAAACTTTCAGGTGGCCGGATTTTCTCATGGCCGGCTTTACCCCACAGTACCCTACATTACATACTGTTTTGGCAGAAAGGTTCTCCATGCCAGCACTGGGAGCATCGTCCCTGGTTGCATCTGCCGCTGGTCACATCGCACTTGCCCTCGGCGCAATGGCAACAGTTCTCGCAATCGTAACCCCACTCGTTGTCATCGCAAGCTGCAAGCAGCACAAATCATAAACGATGACATATTTGAACTTATGCACTGTAACGTTTATTACTATGTACATACATACGTATTATAGTTTTTAGGGCTCTGTCAGTATTGTACGTACGTACATAGCAGCTGGAAAAACCGTGCTCATTATTTGGCGGGAAATCTAGCGTAAATACCGGTGCATAGCCCATACTGGCAAAACATAAAAATGCCCCATGCGTAGACCCCCTAAGCATGGCCCCATATAGGACTTCTCAATTTTTGCATAGCCCCAGGGCTATGAACCAGTAAATACGGTATCAATGCATGTGACACGAGATGTGTTGCGCATTTTTTGCATGCACCTTCGTCGCAGGTGTCGCCTTTGATGCCGATCTTGCATCGCACGATCTTCTTCATATCAATCTGGAACATCCACTCGCCGGGAATCCCCGTGTTTCCGTACTCCTCCAGGTACATAATATTCCCGGTCCCTGAGGTGGGCAAGGCGTAGTGCTCCTCCCCTCCGCTGTGAAAGCCAGCCAACGCGCCCTGCGTCCAGCCGATGTTGCGATAGATGTAGTTGGCGAACGTTCCGTTGTTCGTGTTGAAAATGGCCAGTTGGAAGGTGTTCGTGTTCTGGAACGCGGAAAATTAGCTGCGCGGACTATTTCTTTCAAGGACAGGTACGTGCGTATGTAGGAATGATAGGCAGGGCCTATCTCTTAACCACCGTAAAGGAAGATGGCCGCATCCAAAGTGGCCATTGTACTGTACATTATGTGGCGATAATTTATTGTCGCGCATACATATAGGTGTGTATGTAGGCCGTTGTATGTACTAATACATGTATTTTCTTGGACACGTGTACAGGTGCACACAAAGTATGCGCAAATACACATACGTACTTGCGTGTTTACATGGGCTCTATGCAATGCATACTTCTAGGGGTAGAACCGTTTCTTTGGCGAGTGGTTGCATGTTGAGCCATGTGAAGAGAAGTGCGGATTTCGCCTCCGATATTTTGTCGTACTGATAGCGAATTTCACTTTCTCCTCTCTCCAGCATTCTACCGTCTAAAAAAAGGTTGCAAAGAAGAAAATTGCAGAGATGAAAAAATAAAATAGCACTCTCTACTGTACATGGACTATGGAGGCCGCAGCAACCTTCAAAAATCATTGAGGCCAATAATTATACGCACAAATGCAAAAATTTATTGCCCATAGAAGAAAGTGACTATCAATGTCTATCAGGCAATAATATGATCGATGTGTAGGGTACTGTGGGGTAAACCAGTAAACCCAGCCACCAAAGGTCCAACCAAAATAAGCTCATTTGAAAGAGGAGAGTTCAAGCAATCGATTGGTGTAATATTCCTCTCAATTGGTCCATTGGGTTGCTGAGATAGGCGCCCTGAAACATTAGGTGGCCGGATTTTCCCATCGCCGGGTTTACGCCACAGTACTCTGTATGATGATTGGCTGGCTACCGTACTCCACTCACTTGTTATTTCTCGAAAATATACATGACCGCCCTTGCGCATATCATTTCGATTCCAGAAGGGAGCAATCATCGGCTTTCCGTCTGGCTTGAAGATATTCGCTCGATACTTGCGCGACGAAGAATCAAATCCTACAGCACCATTGCTCAAAATCTAAAAACACGAAAAGGACAGATAGGTACAGTACATACATAGACATACTGTGAAAGCAAAAGCACAAATAGGCTACGCCAGCAATTTTTTTGTGGATACATCAATATTTTGTCCACACGTTTGTCAATGCAGCAACGCAATTTGCTCCCGTTCCAAACAAAGTTGGAATGAAGAGCTTTTCGTGCGAAGTATTGTCGTGTTCAGCACTAAAAACGCAACCTTCAGCATGTAATCTCAGATCAGACCACGAGGGTCCTTTGCGTGTTTTTGTGCACTTTGTTCCGTGATGAAGGCTGTCAGGATGTGGTTCGGCTAGACAAATTTTCAACGAAACAAATTTTTTTACTTAGCGGCAATATGAGACGGCCCAACTCGGTATGTATTGTAGAAAATCGGCGATAGTGACGGCCTACATGTGTACTACTAACACATGCATTGCTCGTCCGTACATACATACATAGTGTCGTACTTAATGTGTCCTTGGTTGCTCGCACACGGGGCCGCATGTGTTTATTCTTTTTGACACTTTGGCGACGCAGGATATGCGTCTATGCTCCGGAATCAAAAAAGAAAAATATCCGTCGTCCAAAGTAGTATCCAAAAGCGACCACTAAATCGATATATTCCTTTTCTGATCTCCAAGCGCATTCACCGTGCAAAATACAGCACCTGGAAATACCCCTCGAAAAAATACCGTCGTCTAGAAGTTTTTTGATCATTATTTTGGAAGACATCAGCCATCAACACTGACTGTATACGAACACAGCCCCCAAACCAGCGTTGGCAACAAACAGGTACACATTGTACCTAAACTCCTTGCCCATACGGAGCGCAACGTAATAATGCACTGTACATGTTGTACATGTACATAACGAGATTGTGAGATAATCTCCAAGCAAGTTTTACACCATCCCATCCCATATGCCATGTCTGCTCCAACATACAGTAGCGCACTTTCTATTCAAATGATACACTTCCCTCTTAAACTTTTCAGAAGCGCGCAATTCTGGAACATTTACAATTTAGCCAACTGTCCTCTTTGCTTGCTTTCAAAGTACGTACGTTCAGCGAGAAACACAGGTGT